>PVKS010021391.1:18915-35418 GCA_004027875.1 Aplodontia rufa | reverse complement strand
CAGTACAAAAGCTTTTTAGCTTTATGGCATCCCATTCACTGATTTTTGAAGAGAGGAAGTCAAACTCTCTCTTTTTGCTGATGACATGATCCTGTATCTGGAAGATCCAAAAAACTCCATCAATAAACTGCTCGAACTCATAAGTAGGTTTAGCAAAGCGGCAGGATACAAGATCAACACGCATAAATCAATAGCTTTCCTATATACCAATAATAACAGGACTGAAGAAGAAGTCAGGAATTCAGTTCCTTTCAAAATAGCTTCGAAAAAAATAAAATACTTGGGAATTAACCTAACAAGGGAAATCAAAGATCTCTTCAATGAAAACTATCAAACATTGAAGAACGAAATCCAAGATGACCTAAGAAGATGGAAAGATCTCCCATGCTCTTTGATAGGCAGAATTAATATAATAAAAATGGCCACTCTACCAAAAGCTTTATATAGATTTAATGCTATCCCTGTAAAGATACCTATGTCGTTCTTTAAAGACACAGAAAAAGCAATTCTCAAATTCATTTGGAACAAGAAACCAAGAATTGCCAGAGCACTACTAAGCAAGAAAGATGATTTTGAACTCTTGATTTTTGAAATTTGACCTATGAGACATTCAAGTAAAGCTGTCCAGTAAACCTTTGACAGTCTGACTCAAGATCAGAAGAGAGATAAGCTCAGAAGGTAACAATTTTAGAGATGGGAGAATAAGTAAAGAAAGAGGAGAAGTTTAAGGAAGAAGCTGATGCTTAGAGATCTAGTGGAAGAAGAAAGAGAAGCAAAAAACACAGAACAAAACAAAACTGCAAAGATCAGCCAATGAGGTCTAAGGAGACCTCAACACTGAACCTGGCAGGGAAGCAAGGGGAGAGGGTGCCTCGAGGTTCTTTTAAAGTTGAGGACAGGTGAAGAAAATGCAAGAGTAAAATGATGAAAATGTTAGAATTCTCATTTCAGGAGAGCTCACAGTCTGATGAGAAAGACCAATATGACTGATGAAAGAATAAAAAGCTAGTGTAACATTTATTGAGTACTTACTATGTGACAGGAACAAAGCTAAATGATTCATACACATTTTCACCAAAGTCCCCAGTGAAGTAGGAATCATGTTACCAATGATGAGCAGAGAGAATGAGAAGCTCATCAAAGGTCACAGAGTTAGTGAGAAGGAGTGTTGGGGTTTAAAGATAGACAGTAAGAAGCCGAGGAGCCCCTTGTTAACCACAAAGCAGACGTAGGTCCACGGCTCACTGCATGATTGCTCTCCTTGGCTCTTTCCTGCCTAACTTACTTTTCTCCCACTCGCATATGCACGGGGGCCTGCAACAGCTCTTCGTGTAATGGCTTTGTCAGTGCTAACGTTGCTACATAGAGGCAGCCCCAGCACTAGGGCTCTTCCCACATTGGACTTTTACAACACCTTATCCTCCACAGCTACTTTGCTAGGACACAGAACACTTGTCCAAGATCCCCTTTTTGATGCCCCAAGCCTAAGACCTGATCAGTGAATATTTAACTTCTTTCTAAACCAGCAACCAATTAGATCCATCTCAAGCACTTTGGAAGTGGGTTGACACAGCAGACCTACTGGAGCTGCAAAGAGAATAATCGTTGCTGATAAAACTGAGAAAAATGGAAGAAAAAGCTATTTTAACTTAAATTGCTTCCTATAAAAGAGTTTTGAAGGTAAAAGGTACTATCTTCTTGTCAGTGTCAACATTTCTCTTGCTAGATAAGTAAAATTATATTTCTATCAATGACTAAATCTCTCCAAGAGTGAAGTGACATTTTGTTGGGTTCCGGGAGAGGAAACATTGAGTCTGATGAAGCTGGTAACTATATGAATGTGTAAAGGATATTTGCACAGAACACAAGTGAACATAATCAAATTTCTAAAGTGGATGCTTTAGGAAGCACCTACTGTCTGCAATGAGTGTGTACCCAGAACCCTTAAGCTTTGCCTGCGTTAATTTCATTCAGTTGGCTAACTATTTTACACTGAATTTTTTCCAGTTGTTTGGATGACAGATACAGCCACAGAGTGTATGTTCCTGCTTCCTCTGCATTATCTACGGCCCAAACTCTTCCCCTGACTATCAGCTACCCATATCCAGAGAGATGCCTTTGACCTTTCCCCATAGCCTGCAGCAGCCCCACCTCACTGGGCCAATCCTCCTATAACCTATCATCTGAGTTTTATCATAAAACCATAACAAGTTGAAGAGATGCCTGCTTCTGCATCACAACTCAACATTCAGAGCTGTTGACGGGAGGGTGCCAGGCTTCAGGATTTCTAGGTTCACTTCCTTTCCATCTGTGTGATGGATGACATGCCAGCTGAGCCCACAGTGGTTAATGTCCTCGCCTCTAACTAGAAATCCACATACCCTACAGCTGCAAGGACTCAAAGGAATTGCTGTGAGGGATTAGAAACAATTCTCTCTTGTGGGAGACAGCCAAGGCCCCTTTATTCCATAGCTGCTTCGCTGAAGCTTGCATCCCTTGGCATCTAGCATGAGTGTGTGCCCAGAAATCAGTTGTGAGAAATGCAAACAAAAGCCCAGTATGGAGGGTGCTCGTCCGTGTGTTTGGACTCAGCAGCAGTGGTATTCTCTAAGGCACTAAGGGACATCTGTATCCCACCTGCAGGTACTGATCTGCATGGTTCTCATATTGTGTTGTAGCTGATTCTTCTCAAAACAACAGCTGATCTTAGTTGTGCATACCTTTTGGAAAGTTGTGAATGTGGACCTCAGCAAGCCAAAATCCAAAGTTTGTGAGAAACAGAGTAAGGCTAGGAGGGGGGAAAAATGAAGGACAACTTAGAAGAAAGAGTTTAAAGTTTTTCATGGGTCCCCCCAAAGTATATAAGCAGATATGATTTTTATCACCCAACAGTCTTAGTTCATTTTTTTGTTGCTATAATGTACCTGAAGCTGGCTACTTTAAAGAAAATAGGTTTGTTTAGTTCACATTTTGAAGGCTGAAAGTCCAGGATTGGATGGTCTCATTGGTTTGTCCTCTGGTGAGTTCTTCCCCTGATTGTGTCACAACATAGAAGATGGCACCACTGTGGGATCATGTGTGAAACAAAGAAATTCCCTGGCAACAAGGCAATTCAGGAATCAGACTCAATCTTTTGTAATAACCTACTCTGTGGAGGGTTGTGACCATAACTCACTCTGAGAGGTCAGCCCTAACCCGTACTGTGGGCAGGATCCCCAGTCACCTCACCAGCCCCCATGAAGCTGTGCCTTTTAAAAGTTTCACTACCTCAGTACCACCGCACTGGGCACCAAGCTCCCTAAGCATGAACACTTTGATGAAAAAAAAAAAAAAACACACCAAAACCATAGCATAGTCATACAAACAGGCAATAAATATTGAAGTAAATTTGTTTTCTAGATAATGCTATTACACAAGGCCTTACTTTTTCTTTTGTTTCTTCTCTATTCTTCCTCCCACCTCCAAACAATTCAAATTTATAATTGAAAATGTGGCTCATTATAATAGATAACATTATTTTGTAAACTATCAAGAAAAAACTGACAATTAAATGCTTACACATACCTTCATTTCAGAGATGTGAAAAGCATTCATCAAGAAAACTATGAACTATAGTATACTCACACACAATCATACCACCACCACTCATCAATGAATTTCTCTAGTAAGGGTAGAAACACTGTCAACAAAAAAACAATTTTCTGGGCTAGAGTGGTGACTCAGTGGTTAGGATGCTTGCCTGGCATGTACAAGGACATAGGTTTGAAAACCAGCACTATTTACATATCAAAGTTTTGGAAAAATGAAAGCCACATGAAAAACTGAATAAAACTGACACACACACACACACACACACACTCTCTCTCTCTCTCTCTCTCACTGTCCCTCTTTCTCTTAAAAAAGTAAAAAATAAAAGAACCAGTTTTCCAAACAAGTTAGGCTCATGTCTCCCTAAAATTGAGGGGTAGAGAGTTTGTAGTTTATTTTATGGCATACATTTGCTGTCTAAAGAAAACTCAGAACACCACTGACAGGTAATGGACCACATTTCATATCTGAGAAATGTGTCTTATTTTTATAACTGGAAGTAGAGAAATTCATTAGATTTACTTTCACTCTTGCCTCAGCATTGCAGGGCAATTTCCATCATACCTGCTCCTCTTTTTTTCTTCTTTTTCTATTTTCCTATGTTCTTTGCATTCATCTTTATTCATTCATATTCTCTCCCTCTCTCTCTCAAAATCTCATTTAGTTATCTCCATAGCTCATTAACATGGCCCATCTCAAAGGTCCTCAACAATAACTTACTTAACATGTTTGTTACACTTGATAGGAAGTAATTTTATCACAGCCCCTTTTGTCTCCTCGTTTGCAAGTAATCTCATATCTCCATGCCTGTAACACTGTCCCTAGAAAAGCTGTATTTTTAGAATTATATGTGTTTGTTATAACCAGGGAGATCATAATGGGGATTCATGAGGCTGAAAGGCAGGTACAGTGACTCCATCTCCAAAACAGTCTGACACCTCACTATAATGAAGATGACTTGCATTTATCTGGCATAATGTTCTGACAGCTAATAGTGGCCATTTTCTCTTCAGCACAAGGATTTGTTTAGATCAGCTTACTCATTGCATTGGTGATTTGTTAAAGCCTTTAACTGGGTCACTCATATAAAAAGTTGATGCCAATTCATTAAAATTTAATTATTCAGCAAGTCAACATTTGTTTTGTCAAAGCTTTTCCCTGACACTCTGGCAGGCACTGAAGATAGGTCAACAACTAAGACACAGTCCCTGGCCTCAAGTTTAGCAGAAAGGGAAACAAATGAGAAATAAACATGGCCCAACACTCCTCAGTTCCATTAACACTGCACTTCCTTTATTTCCTCCATCTAACTAGCCATTACTACCTTCTTCTCTGTATCTCTGTCTCCCACAGGTGAAACAGCCCAAGTGTATCTCTATAGCATCCCCACCTCCTAATCCTGCACAGAGCCACAAAATATATCCTTAAGAAAGAAAAACAGAAGTATCAATGAGAGGCATGGCCTATTGCATTATTTATGTCCCCTACTTCCTTTCTCTGAGCTCTACAAATAAATATTAGATATTCTCAATTACACTTCAATCAATTATGAGATTTTCAAACAAAGTAGAAAGAATAGAACACAAACTCCAAGTACTTATCCCTGGCTACAATAATCACTGACAATTCTACCATTTTGATTTCATCTTTACCCCAAGATGTTTTTCTTATCGCATTTTAAAGTCAATGTAGAAGTCCTATCATTTTGCCCATAAATTTAGTCAATCCCTTGTATCTTTAGGCTTTGCATTCAGGGATTCCACCAATCTCAGACTGAAAATACTTCAGGAAAAAAAACATCTGAACTGAACATGTTCAGAATTTTTTTCTTGTCCTTATTCCTAAACAATAAATATAACAATATTTACATTGTATTAGGGATTATAAATAATCTAGAAATACTTTCAAGTATCTGGAAAAATATGTGTACATCATCTATAAATACTACACTATTTTACATAAGGGACTTGAGTATGTATTTCAGTATCCTTGCCCCTAATTCCTCATGAATACTGAGGTGTAACTGTCTATTAGTATGCATCTCTAAGTGACTGGCACTTTTTTCTTTTTAGTATCACCACAATATCATTATCTAATCCAACAAAATTAACAATTTCTTATCATCTAATAATTTGCCTAGTTTTCCCAATTGTCTCAAATGCATATTTATATTTAATTTGTTTAAATCATGATCCAAACAAGTTATCACATACCATTTGTTTGATTAGATTTTAAGTCTCATTTGTTTGATTAGATTTTAAGTCTCTTTTTTCTCCAACTTTTTCACCCTTTCTTCTCTATTAATTTTATTTGTTAAAGAAAATTAATCATTCATCCAATGGTTAAATACATCTTTGAAGTATCATACAACATGTTCATCTTTCTTCAGAATTTTGTATAACTAGTAGTTGGATCTAGACACTTGATTATATCTAGGTCCAACATTTTTAGCAACAAGATGACAAGATAATGCTGAGACTTCCTACTGGATCACATCAGAAGGCAGAGAAAGCCTCGTTATCTGACTTTTAATGATGATCAATGGATGCTGAAGGGGAACAAAGTCTCCCCTTGAACTTTCACCAATTGTTCAGCATTGAGAATCACTGCCTATAGCCACTATTCCACTAGGGACTTTATTTTGATAAATCTGTTCTTTCATGTAACAAGTATACCACAGAGTGGGAAAATTTAATCTTAAATTGGTTAAATCAGGAAAAAAGTCCAAAACATTATTAAAAGAAAGTCTCTGTATATAATTCTTCCAAAAAAGTGACAACTTCCAACCTAAAGGCTCCTCCACCCCTGTTGAGAATAAGACCCTTGTTTTGATATCTAATAATTTCAGACTCCTATTGGATAGCACTTCTCCTTTTATTATCTATTAAGAAAATGTGAATGATAAAAAGCTTCTATAAACTCACTGGCCTTCTAAATGGCTATCTATTATATCAATCACTACAGTATTCTATACACACAGAAAACCTCTGTATTGGAAATAAAATAGGGTGTTTTAAATGACACAAGTTAAGATCTGTCTCCATTCTCTCTTGCATCCCCAATTTGTGCTGTGCCCAGAGAGCAGGGATTCCTACTTGCTGGACCAGCCCTGAGCTTTACCCTGGCATGTAGATCTCTAGTAGTGAGCTAACAGGTGGGTTGTTGAACTGACTCAGCCCAAAGACATTAGAGAGCTTGAGTTGATCACAGAGACTGGTGGAAGAACACTACCTTCAGGTGAAAAGCCCGGCAAAGTCTGTGGGAGTTTAGAGAGCAAAGAGCCAACTTTTCTGTTCAGATAAGCTTACCAACTCCACCTACTTATCCTTGGCATTTTCCAAAGAAACTGCAGAACCTCAAATTCCTATTCCAATGACTCTGGACTCAGGGTTTTACATGATTTATACATAGGTATATGAGGCATAGCACCAATTCAGTCTGCAGAGTTACCTTACAGATCTCCAGCGCTAACTCTAGGCAGACTTTATTTCTTCCCCACCCAACTGGGATCTTCAGTCCAGCTCACTATGGTACCCAAACTCCACCTACATACTCTCTCTTCATCAGCATTCCAATACTATTAGGAACACTCGGTTAAACACCTTGTCTTCATAAATGCAGGAGGCAAATAAGTATAATCTGTCATGCAAGGGTGCTATTCACACTAGAGTTTGGCCCCAAGACCAGCCAAACAGCCCAGGACACCATCAATCCTAGTCATCAACATAAGGGACACTAGTGGCCTATGCCCAAGTGCAATACAAGGAGAAACATTTGGGAAGGAGGAGGAAAATCATTTAAACCAAATGCAAGAGAAGTAATGAGGAGCATATCCTCTTGGTTCTCCACTTCCAATCCCATGAAGCTACTAGCTGGAGAATTACTCTCCCGCTGAGGCCAAAAACACACAGTGCCTGGGTGGGTTTCTTGCTCACAGACCAGGTACACAATAATCAGGTCAGTGACCTAAACTCTCATGTTTGGAGCTTGCACCCTTGAGAACTCAAAACCCAGTCCTCCTTCCTCTACACAAAAGGCCATTTGATATTTCTGCTGATATTCTCCACTCCGCTGAAATTATTTAAGAATGTGTGAAATCAGGGCAGGAGCAGTGTCTCAATGGTTACAGCACTTGCCTGGCATGCAAAACGACACAGGTTTGAAGCCCAGAACTACGTACACACTGAAGTGTCGCAGCAGCAAAAGCCACATGAAAAACTAAATAAAACTGATTCTCTCTCTTACTGTCCCTCTCCCTCTCTCTTTTAAGAAAAGAATAGAATGCATGAAGTAAAGCTTTCACGATTTTGAAAGCAATTTGTTGCATGCAGAGCAGGCCTTACAGAGATGCTGAGAAGATGGAGTACAGCTTCAACCTATCAATCAGAAAGAATTTGGAAAACATCTTGGATGAGTCAGTCATCTGGAAAGATAGCTCAAAAGAGGGGTAGGGGGCAGGTGGCCTGGGGAGAATGGGGGGCTGTCAACTAAATAAAACTCCTGCTTCAATTCTTCACTTCAATGTTTGTTACAGAGCGCTTTTCCAAATATTCAAAAACTAGACAAGACACCAAAGATGAAGACTCTCTTCTGCAAGCCTCATATTCCTCTTCCTTTAAAACTGTTCAACCACAACTTACTTCTGAAATGCAAATCAGGAACACACACACACACAATCATATCAACACATTTCAGCCTTCATAAATGAATCTTGACAAGAAGAGTCACATAATGTTTCTCTTAGAGAACAGCTTCTCTGTCCCCTCGCATGTGAAATTTGACAGTAATAAAGTCAGGTTCAACATTCACCCATTCATTCAACATCAGCGAGCACCACTGCACTAGGGGGTACAAAGGTGTACAGGGCAGAGTGCTGATCCACAATTTCCTGACCCACTGAAGGAACTTGGTAACTATGCCCTTAACCCCTGAGTCACATAATGGGATGATAAAGGTGAATCTGTCATGCTGTGTGTGTACCACACTAATTATTCAGTGAGTGTTATAGTTTGGATGTTAGGTGCCCCCCGTCAAAGGCCCTTATATTAAAGGCTATATCCCCAAGGTAGCACTACTGGGAGATGGTAGAACCTTTGACAGGGAGGTTCTTAGGCTATTAAAGGAATATCCTTGAAGGGGACTGTGGGACCTTGGTCTCTTCCTCTTTCTTTCTTTACTTCCTGGCCATGACATGAGTGGATTTTCTTTCCCATGTGCTTCTACCATTGCACAAGCCCAAAGCAATGGGGCTAACTGATCATGAACTGAAACCTTAAAAGTGGAGACAAAGCTTTTCTCTTCTTGAGTTAGTCACCTCAGTTGTTATAGTGTGGAAAGTTGAATAGCTATGCAGGGTTATGCCTTTGCAGTCTTGCTTTTGCCTTTAATTTATTCCAGTGATAGGCCATAGTCCTGTGATAAGAACAGGACAGGAAACATAACCCCATGAGAAAATTCATTTCTCAGTTTTCTATCATTGAAGTGTTCACCCAAGAATGGGCATCACCTGAGAAGAACAATCTCTGGGAAAAAGGAGGGTGACTTAACTAAAGTCAAAACCTACTCCCCATGGGGTTGTGGAGGAAGAAATGTGGCTTTTAACAGAGATCTGCTCCACATAGGTGAGGCAAAAATGCAATGAGAAAGGGGAAGTCAGGGCTGTATATTTTAACTAAAATTTTAGTAAGATAATTGTTCATTTACATCCAATTAGAAGAATTAATACAGAGAGGTCCCTCATACACTTATCCCAGTATAAGTATATAGACAGTATAATTTTGGCAATAATATTTTGCAAAATTATACTATCACAACCAGGATGTTGACATTCATGAAATCTACCAATCTTATTCAGATTTCCAGGTTATGTGTATTCATTTGCTTATTGTTTTATACAAAGTCATCGTCAGTGTAGGTTAAGGTATCCAGCATCATAGTACAGAAAATGAACAGCTCCAACACCAAAGGATTCCTGCAGTTTCCCTATAACAACACACACCCCTTCTACTCTGACTCTAACACCCAGCAACCACTATATCTGTCTTATATTTCTAACTTTTATCATTTCTAAATGTTGTGTAAATGGAGTCATGCAGTAACTTCTTGGGATTGTTTTTTGCTCAGCAGAATTCCCTGGCTATTCATCCTAGTTGCTCCATATATCGATAGTTTGCCCCGTTTTACTGTGGAATACCAGTCTATGGGATGGATGTATAATAGTTTAACCCTTTAGTACTGAAGGGCATTTGACTCATTTCCAGTTTGGGGCTACAATGAAGAATGTTACTACACAAAGTTGCATATAGATTTTTAAATGTCCTTGGACATCCAATTTAGAGACCACATCCTGAGGCAGGATCCAGCTTTAGATGTCCACTGAGCATTAAGCTCATTCTGCACAGAGTGCTGTCATGGCAACACACATCCATCCCTTAGATACGGAGCTGGCTGCTGAGTCCCTGGGCTTCACAGCTTTGTCACCATGTGGCCTCTGGTCAGTGCTGGAACTGGATTGGGAGATGTTAAGCAAAATTGGCAGAAAGAAACATTAGGTATCCAACCCTGATCAGTGGGACTTCAAACTAACCCAAGTTCATCTTGTCTCTAAGCTACTCCAACCATAACATGTACACAAGCAACCAGGGAGTTACTGTAAAGCAGATTTCTGGGCCCCATCCCAGAAACTCTGATTCAATCATTGCAGAATGATTCTAGCACCTGCATTTATAACAATCCAAAGAAATATGTCATAGACTCTAAGGTGGCTTCAATTCACTTCCCAGTATTCACACTTTTGTGTAATCCCTCTCCTTAAGTGTGGGTAGGACCTGCGACTTGCTTCTAACCAACAAGATATGACAAGAGTGATGAAATCTCATTGCTATGATTAGGTTATGTTGTATAAGACTCCATCTGAGATGCCAGACACTCTGGGTCTAGAGAATCTTCTTGTTGGTTTCAATTAAGAGGCCTTGTTAGGAAAGCCCATGTGACAAAGAACTGCAGATGGCCTCCAGGAACTGCAGGTGACCTTTAGCCTCCAACCAGAAAGCATCAGGACTCTCAGCCCAACAACCAGAAGGATGTGAATTCTATCAAAATCCTGAGTGAGCTTGACAGTGGATTCTTTCACAGTTGAATGTCCATCTGAGAATTCCAGCCAGTCAAGTTCTTGATCACAGCCCTATAAGAAACTAAAGGGGGAATCTAGTTGAATTGAGCCTGAAGCCCTGACCCACACAAACTGAGAGTAAGCAAATGCATGTTGTTTAAAGTTATTAACATTGGAAATGTGTCACACAGCAATAGAACATTAATTCACCAGATGAGCTACATTTCCACAGTAGTTAACATTTATCAGGTAATACTTGGAGTAGTGAGCCCCACCCTCTATCCCACCCTGAGAATCCCTGACCCAAAGCAAGGGGAAACTGAGCCTCAAGTGGCCTGTAATACTAACCTACCTTGAACCACACCCTGGAAGTCTCCTTAACACAAAATACTTAACCCTATCTGCCCTTAGGAAGCCCTATCAATTTTTCAGGAGTGCTTGGGAATTTGAGTAACAACCACCTCCTGACTCTGGTCCCCTAGGGCATCACTCAACTCTCCTACCCAGAGATTAGTGTCATAAATTTGGAGAACAAGCAGCAGTCATTTTGTAATTTGCCCCCTTTCACCACTGTTTGAGTTTCTGGAAAAATGCTTGTGGTCTTCAATGCCTTTGCTAAGTGGTTCATTGTCAACTGATCACAGAACCGGCCTTTAGGTGGCAAAAAAATCTAATATGTACATATATGATTGTATGTACATAAACAAAAAATGTATCAGTTATAGTCTGTCTCCTCCTCCACCTCCTACACACACACACACAGGAACATAAGCACCATAAGGGCAGGGACTTATTCTGTAGCCTTAACTGCTTTAACTCCAAGACCTACAACTGTTATATTTCCAGAGTCTCGAACTTTGACACATATTTATAGGAAAGAAGGAAGGAAGGAAAGAAAGGAAAGGAAAAGAGAAAGACAGAGGAATAGGCAGGGGAGAGGGGAGAGAGGGAGGGTGGCTACTAGAATACTGTGACAGTTTCCCAACTACCCCATTCCCTCAGGAACCATAAGATGACAGAACCAAATTAATCCATGTATGTATACTTAGATGTTCATGGGTCGTCATGGTTTTACCGCTTTATACATAGAAGAAGTAGCCATTAATTTGCAGCTGAAAGGAAGGAAATGGAAAAAAATCATGCTGAGTGAAATATTCCAAACACAGAGACTTAGGGGCCAAGTGTTTTCTCTCATATGTGGAAGCTAGAGTAAAACCTAAGATAGGATGAAAGGTAACTAAGTTTAATTAACCAACTCACCAAAGTTGAACTTTCACATAAGCTAGGGGAACCATAACCAAGAAGGTGGGGGGAGAAGGGAGGGAGGCAGAAAGGGGAAGGAGGGATTAGAGGGTTTTATCAATACAGCTGGGAACACTTGACTCCCATGAGAAACCAAACTCTACACAGGCAGGCAGAGAAACTCAGATATTTCAAAATTCATTTACATGTATATGCTCATTTCTGTCTGGAGCATAGGGTATTACAGAGGAGACATGAGAGCAGGGAATGGATGAAGGGGAGTAGATTCTGGTCTAACTTACTTTGTCAATATCTACGTATACATAAATATGTAACAATTCCATCCAATATGTAAGACTATATCAAACAAATAAAAGAATTAAAAATAAATAAATACATAAATAAAATTTAAAAAAGAAATAGCTATTAGAAATATTCCTGGACTGTGATGTGGTGATTCATTCAGTCAGGGAAATGTCTGAGGACAAAACACATTCCAAAGGTAGTTGTCTATTCCATCCCCTTTGAGGGACAGTGGGCATCTTAACTGCATATTTATCTGTCATAAAATACCCCTGGTGCCTTCAATCAGCCACAATTTGCAGGCAATTGAAGACAGCATGCATATTTTTAGAAACTCTTACAGTGACATACCACTGTTCGACTCTGAGACTCCTTCTTATGATAATCCACTTCCTGTCAAACAGTGCAGGCACACAACAGGATGGCCCATTGGGGAAGGGCCTCATTAATGCACAATAGCCTTAATAGGCCAATCTTTAAGCAGACCGCCCAGTATGGAAGCTGATTAATAGAACCAAGTCTAAGAGGGAAGTTTCTGTTTAACTTTCAATTTCCTTTTCTGGCCAAAAACACATCTGTGATATGATTTTAACATGGGTTTCTTTCTTCTTCCTTTCTTTTCTTTTTTGCAGCTCTAGACTTCTCTAGCAGTAAAACCAGCTTTGCAACAATATTCTCCCCCTTCATCACCACTTCCCTATCTTTGGGAATCCAATTCATCCAAATCTCTCTGGTGAGCCTCTTGTATTAATTTTCCTTGAGCAAATGAGAAAAACCATTACCAGCTTGCCTCATACTTCTTGTTCAAGTCTAGCCACTGAGCACACTGATGTCCTGTTGAATCAAATAATTACTTACAGAGTCAGCATTTTTTAAGACAGAGAGAGAGTGAGAGAGAAAGAGAGAATCAATTTCATTTAGTTTTCCATGTGGCTTTCATTGCTCAGATATTTCGTTGTGTATATGGTGCTGGGGTTTGAACTCAACTACTCACACATGCCAGCAAAGTGCCATAATCACTGAGCCACTGCTGCAGCCCCAGAGTCAGCCTTCTATTCATACTTCACATTTCACAAAGGAAGAGAAAGGAACACCTTCTCGGGTCCTCAGTCTTCAGTTTGGAACCTGGTTGAGCACCATCACATCTCTGCTGTGGGGAAAGGAGGCAAAGTGAAGCTAATTCTAGAATATGTACTAACCGGTTCTACCTGCAGGCTGTGCCTATGAGCTTGCACATGTGTAGAGAGTGAAGAGTCTCTCATCACACACTGTTCCTGAACGATGATGTTGAGACGGCCTCCTAGGAACACCCCAGGTTCCAAACCAAAGAGATTGGGAGCAGCATTGAGGTGGCCCATCCATCACTGAGATTTTGGAGAATGATCTCTGACTCTTCATTAATCAGCAAATATTAAATGCTTGTTATGCTCAAGGTACGGAATGAGGTTGTATTAGAAGAGTTGTCTATAGAAACAGAAATGAAAGAATGGAATTTTCATTTTTATGTAGTATATGTATATAAATAGATATATTATAAGGAATTAACTCATAAAATATGGAGACTGGTACATCCTAAGAGCTGTAGCATGAGTTGGCAAACTGGAAACCCAAGAGAGCTAGCTGGTTTTATTTTAGTACAAATTCAAAGCCTGAAAACCAGGTTGTTGTTCCAGTCCTGAGGCCAGTACTGGACACCGAAGATGAACTCACATTTTTAGATGGAGTCCAAAGACAGGAGAAAAGCATATGTCCCAGTGTGAAGGTTGTCAAGTAGGAAGACTTCTTTGCTCAGGGAAGGGTTAGGATTTTTGTTGTACTCAGGCCTTCAAATTATTGGAAGAGGCCATCCACATTAGGGAAGGCAATCTGCTCTACTCAGTCTACTGATTTAAATATTAATCTCCTCCAATAACACCCTCACAGTAACATCCAGAATAATGCTGACCAAATGCCTGGGAACCCCATAGCCCAGACAAGTTGGCACACAAAATTAACCACCACAGAAACATTTGTGGAGCTCGAAGTAGGGAGAAGGGAGCCACCATGCGCCACACTCGATGCTATGTACTGACCCATTGTAACTCCTTTAATTCTTACAAGATACAGATTTATTCTTTCCATCTTACCCAGACCAAAACTGAGACTCAGAAGAGTCAAATAACTTGCCCAAGGTTACAGAGCTAATTGCAGATCCATTGCCCTCTGAGCCCAAAGCTCATTTTCCTGTTCTGCCCCAAATTTATCCCTGGCCTGCTGACAATTAGCTACAGCTCTTCTCCACATTTTCATTTTTTAAGTTTCCTTTCCTAGTCAGAAGTGCTCACGGCTTGTGTGCTTGTGGTTTGTTTTTGTTTTGTTTTCAACAATGCTGGACAGCGTCTGCTCTCATCCCAAATAACTTCCAAAAGGTCACAATACTGCAAAGTTCACCCATCAAGTTGGGCCAGATTTGAAAAGAAAGAGATGACTTATCACTAAAGCATTTAACATACTCCACCTACCTAGTATAGCTTCTGTGCCAAATGTGGGATATGAATTTTCACACCAAGAGCTGAAGAACAGATTTTAGTTGCACAAACTCTAAAAACATAATTTTTATTTCTTCAATAGAGGTGATATCCTAAACTTAGGCTGATAAATAAACAAATGAATGAATGAACAAACAAAGCTGCAGAGGGAACTAAGACCATAGAGAAATCCTAACATGTTCTTGCTTTGCTATCAGGGATCAATTCAATAACCACTGGGTGTGTGGGGCATTTTTGCTGTCCTTTGCACTTGCCCATAAAAGCAATGACATTTGTTGATTACACCCATTTGGATTTTAGAGGCCAAGGTGGATTGTATTCGCCTTTCCTATTAGCCTAGCAATATCTCCCTGTATTTTTTGCAGCAGATTTTCTGAGCAGCAATAGGTTCTAATCAATCTTCCTGGCTTCATTTCTCAGAATCTCACAATCTCAAGGAGCATTTCAAACCTGATTTATCATCATTACCAGACCCTAAATATTCACCAGATTCTATATTATTTATTACACCTAGTTAATTTCCCTGTTCTGGCCTTATGGGTCGAATCACGGAGCATGTGAAAGATTATCCCTGTAATGTGTCATGAAGACTCTACAATGATGCAGAGTCACATTAGAAGGAAGCATTCCACACCCCCATGAACGGCTCTGAACAGAAGCTGAACCTGTCCACTTCTTTTAAAGACTTTGCTCCCTACATCCAGTCGCAGATCCACGCTGCCCCCAACTCCATGCATCCAGTCACAAGCGGCAGAAAACCCACTCGTTCCCATTGAGCCAGGAGAACCCTCACTTCGCCACTATATTAAACAGCCTGGCAAGGGACTGAACAGGAGAAAGTGATTCCAGACTCAGTCCAGTGGAGGACGAGTTGTCCTAATTGTCCTAGATGATGAAGTAAGAGATAGACACATCATAGGGCTCAGTATAACCTGTCCTAGAGAACAAGTCTCACAATGATAACCTCAGAAGGAAGTATGTTGAGCCCTGTGCCACTCACGCTGTCCAACAGGCTAGCTGTGGATCTGCCATCCATACCTCCCATCCCCCCATTTTCCCTCATGTGAGGGACTTTAGACTCAGCCATGAGCAGCCTGAAGCTGTGTCCCACGCATGGCACACAGCAGTGGTGAAAGGGGTTTCATCTGAATTCTTTCAGGAAAATTTTTACACCTCACTGGGCCCTAAGAACACCTTTGCAAGTCCTGACTCTGTCAAGGAAACAGCTTTCTGGCATGTGTTGGGGGCTAGGAGCAGGTTCATCTGCACCTCAAGCTCTGAGAAACTAGAAATGCATCTGTGTTGCTCCAGAAGAGAGCAGTAGGATTAATAAGAGAAGTGCTAGCTGAGGGGTGACTTCTCAACACAAGAAAGAACTTCAAACACGTCTCTTCCTACTGCAGAGTAGTCTGTTCTGTAAAACAACTAACACAGGTTAGATGATAACTGTCAGAGGTGTCACAGGAGAGGCAAACCAGACTCCCACAAAGACCTTGCTAAGGTGGTGTGACTCCAGGGAGACCTTCCACATTAAACTCACCAAGCCATGGCATTCTGCAACTGGAACAGACTTCAGTGCATCTTGTCTAGTAGGGTTGAAAATTAACAATCCAAGCTGCATTCAGCTTGCAGGAAAATGTCATTTTATTCAGAGCACCTCCACACATATTTAATGTTTTGCCTAATGTTTAACAGCTAGAAGATTTCACATGAAAATCTGTTTTTGTTTTT
>PVKS010021391.1:0-18815 GCA_004027875.1 Aplodontia rufa | reverse complement strand
GAATCTTATTTCTGTTGATTGACATGATGGTTCGTATTGAGTTGTGCAAGTTGCTGCAGTACATTTCCAGTGAACATATCCTAGAGACAGGGGTAAGCTCTGTGACACAGGAATGAGCAAAGATCATTTGGAAATGACCCCAGAAGCACAAGGCAACAAAAGCAAAAATAGATAAATGAGACTATGTCAAGCTAAAAAATTTCTGCTAAGGAAATGACCAACATAAACAGATAACCTAAAAAAGGGAAGATTTATTTGTAAACCATAAATCTGAAAAAGGGTTAATGTCCAAAATATAAAAGGAACTCAAACAACTCAACAGTAAGAAAACAAATATACCTGATTTTAAAATGAGAAAAGGACCTCATTAAACATTTTTCAAACTAAGATATAGAAATAACCAACAGATATATGAAAAATGTTCAACATCGGGAAAATGCAAAATAAGTAACAATTATCAGGGAAATTCAAATTAGAACTGTAATGAGATATAACCCTACTCATATTAGAATGGCTATTATCAAAGTGTTAGCAACTATGTAGAGAAAAAGACTCCTTGGCAGGCTGTTGCTGGGAATGTAAAATAGTACAGCCATTATAGAAAACTGTGGAGGTTGCTCAAAAAGTTAAAAATAGAACTACCATGTGATCCAGCCCTCCCACTACCAGGTAAACATCCTGAATACAGGAAATCAGCATCTCAAGGACATGTCTGCACTACCATGTTTCCCATTGTACTATTCACCATAATAAACATGGAACCAAACCACGTGTCCATCAGTGGAAGAATGATCCAAGGAAATGTGGTAAAATATGCAATTCAATACTATTCAGCTTTTAAAAAGAAGAAAATCTAGTCATTTACTACAACATAGGTGCACATTATGTTAAGAGAATAATTCAGGCATTGAAAGACAAATACTACATGATCTCAATTATATGTGGAGTGTGAAAAAGTCAAACTCATAGAAACAAAGTAAAATAATGGTTACCACATGCTGATGGTAGGGAGGATTTGGGAGATGTTGGTCAAATGACACAAAATTTCAATTAGGAGGAATAAATTTAAGAAATCTATTCAATATCATGGTGTCTACAGTTAATAACAATATATTGTATTCTTTAAAATTATAATAAGCATACAAACACAATGATAATTATGTAAGGCGATGCATATGCTAAATGGATTGATTTAGGCCATAAATATATATGCCTTTTACTGGCCAATTAAAATAAATATGTATGTGTTTGTATACATATGCTGATATATATGTATATATGCATATATGTGTATGTGTATCATAGAGATCAAATCTTCACGTATTCTTTTAAAATAAGAATAATGATAAAAATTCATCTTTTAAGCTGACTTCCCTAATAGCTAGCATTCAAACACCAAATACCCTTTTGTACGCCCAATAAAAATTGACCTGATGAACACACAAGATTTCAATCAGGAATAGGCCAAAATCTTATTATTTCCAACTCAGCATTGATAGTCCAAATCAATAGTGCAAACAAGATTTGAGAGAAAGGTTAAAGTAATTGGCAGAACACACTGGTATTCCACCACCATAAGTACTTTCAAAGCAAAGAATTAAATACAAATAATTGATAAGCTTGCTATAAATCATTCTTATCTATATGTATTAGGAGCTTTACAAGACATCATTTATAATCAGAGTTACCACCTGCATTTGAAAGTGATATAAGTTCACATCTCTTAAAATCTTCTGTAATCAAACCAGTCACTGACTTTAAGTTGCCTGCACTCACAATTAGGATTTTAAAGGACAGAGCATATCAGAGAAAATTCTGACTGCGGACTTCAATAAA
This sequence comes from Aplodontia rufa, assembly GCA_004027875.1. Classification (NCBI taxonomy): domain Eukaryota; kingdom Metazoa; phylum Chordata; class Mammalia; order Rodentia; family Aplodontiidae; genus Aplodontia; species Aplodontia rufa. Next base: position 16,979 of record PVKS010021391.1, on the reverse strand, counting down.
GCTTTTATTAGGGGTGGGAGATCACGCTACGCAGGACCAGGGTTACTCACTTTCCCTATGTGTTAAGTAGAGTTACATTTTGCTCAGTATTAAACAAAGATGCAACTTAAATTGACTTATTAATGGGTCCTACATAAGAGGGTGCAGCACCTGGGAGGATCAGTAGAAATTCGGGCTCACCTTTTGGAGGAGACTAACTTGAAGAGCCAGTTAAAAGTAAAGATTGCCTAATCATTGTGGGCACAGAAAATGAGAAAACTAGAAAGACTAGAAACCTGAGGTTGGAGACTACCTTAGCTATCAATTTAACCTAACACTGAAATTAACAAAAGATTCAGCATCACTATTAGTTGCCCATTCAGAACCTTCTCTCCCTTCCTTTTTCTTAAGAAAATACACATTACATTTAACTATTTAGGATGGATAATCAGCTAATGCACAACAGACGGACTAACTGGTTAGTATCCATTCTGATCGACTGTGTCCACACTGTACTAGATGTGACATCTTTAGAGTTTTGCTATTTTCTGTACTCCTGACGAGTATCAGCCAGTAATAATCATCTTATCATTCTCACCAGTGACTGGTTTAAGTGCCCTGGATTGAGCCAATTGGTAGAGATCATTACCTACACTGACTGCTCTAGTCCAGAGTTATACACACAACCTAACTGGCCCAATCAGACTGAACAACAGGAATATTTGGTCCATGATTGAAAGAGAGATTTTGCCTGGAATGAAAAGTTACTTGTTCCAGCTATTAATGGCAGCCCTCTTGAAACCCTGAGAGTAGTCCCATTTAGGATAAAGCCCATACAATAAGGGGTACTAGGGAAAATGCAAAACCTTACAGAGATAGAATCCCAGTCCAAGAATTAGGACACTGTCTGGAGTCTTCCCTAACTCCTGTCTTCTATTACAAGAAAAAGTGAATGTCCTCATGGTTTAAACTACTTTAGGTAGGATTTACATTCCTCATAGTCAAGGGCATCATATATTTTCACAAACCAATATATTCAAAGCAGATTAAAAGGGATCTCCAGGTGAAGCCAATGTCTTAACCCAACCCCACACAGATGTGTTTTAAATCAAAACAAAGTGTGCAACTTTTCAAAACTTTAAGAAAAAATCATAGGCTTTAATGTCTGTGCATAGACTTGCAATTGGCAAGGAAGAGAGGTTTACCAAGTAGGAAAAACAGGGCTCTGGAATGAGAGAGTCTTCAGGCCTTCTCAGCTCTGCCTCTCATAAACACTATGACAACAGGAAAGCTTCACCATCTGGAAATTATGAGACTGATACTTCTTACAGCAGCATTACTCCAAGAATTCAATGAAGGGCAATATGTAATGTATCTAGCACAAAGACAGAAGCTCAATAAATAAAAGACAATTTTCCTTCTCCTTTTCCCACCCTCTCTCCCAAGATCCTCTGACCTAAAACTCCTGATACTCCATTGCTCCAACTCCTATTTCACCTCTTTTCTTTCTTCCCCTTGAACTCCGCACTTGTTTAGCTATCTATCTGCTGTGTTTGGTGGTTGGATGGCTGTTTTTCATTGATTCCATTTACTGGTACTTCCAATGTGGCAGACGCAGTTATGACTAATCTTCAGGACCACCATCCCCTAGGGACAATATGATAAATTTGCTTTATACTCAACAAAATGAAGCTCCAAGAAGTAAAATACACTAGTCTATGATTTTGTTTTTAAAGGTGTACTCCAGAATACATAACTCCAAACCAGTGTGACTCCAAAAGTTATGCTCTTAGTTGTTTCACTAGGTAAACATACAAGGCTATTATCTACATATGTGTGTGTCTATCTATCACTTGCTGTGGACTAAAAGTTCTTTAAAAAGCAGAGTTCTTGTTTGCTAAAGGACAGAAGGTAATTCAAGGATTGGGCAGTCACTGAAAATACATTCTTTGGTTGCAGATACACGAAGAGGTACAAGATATTGTTCTTGCCATCAGGAGGCCCCAAACCAGAGGCATAAATACAATGTCTGCATAGAAAGAAATATGGAATAACATCCTTTATTTCCTCAGGGAAAGGCATCAAACATTAAGTACCATAGTCTGCCAGAAGGAGGAATTCAGAAAGAGCTAGTATGAGCACAGTTGGGGCAGGCATTGGAGGCCCAAGGAGATTAAACAGAACCTCAGAGCAAGATTCTGTGGGCATGTGCAGGATGGGGGTTGATGAGGACGTGCCCCAGAGTCAACAAATAATGTAGGAGGTGTCAAAGATAAACAAAGCCAGTAAGGACAGATTTTAACTAGTAATATATTATTCCAATAGGGGAAAAAGTCCAGTGTCCTCAACTTCAATTTATATATAAAGCTGGGAAAGAAGTTTGGAGGTACATGTCATATCCAACTGGGTTTGCTAACTGGCCATAAAAGTGAGGCTCCTGCTCTCCTGGCTTACAGTGGCTTCAAGCAGGAGGAGGCATTCAGTAACAGAATGGAGAAAGTTCAGGTGCTGGCAGGAACAAACCGTAGACTCTCTTGGCAGTCTTGAGTTTTCTCAGGCATGCACTTTAACAGACCTAAGGTCATCCTAGGGATGTGGCCTTGAGCTGTTAGAAACTATGTTAGCATTTGTTCAAATCTTTTTAGGCCAAAGTTGAGATTCAGTTGTGAAGAGGGCTCTGGCTGGAGTTTGGTCAAGGGGAGTCTTTGTCAGGGGACATCCCTAGCCAGCTGCTCTGGTGTGGATTGCCTTCTCTACATGGAAGAGCAGTAGACTGAATAGATAACAAGAAGCAAGAAACCAGGCTGGTCATTTTGAACTCTTACAGGTAGGGTAAGAAACTGTCCCAGTTTGCCAGGGAAGGGAGGCATTCAGGACTAAAATGGAGACAATTCAGGCAAAGAGCAGCCATATGAGTGTTACCTTATTAGGTGACAACAGGAACCTTTCTACACAGGAAGAGAATGTGAATAGACATCAGTGGTGCCAGGTGATTCCTCCAGCTGTAAAGCATTAGAGACTTCAAGTCTGGCCATTTGGCAGTTCAGGTCATGTGGCATGCCCTGTTCTCTGGCACTGCTTATGGGCATCACGGATAATGTTTCAAAGTCTCTGAGCTGAGTTGGATCTACCTCTTTTGCTTTGGAAATCCCAAACACACAGCACGGTGCTTCGTGAATTGTCTGAGAAATTAAGAATCAGCCACTGCTTGTGAGTTCAGGGTTCTCCAGGGGAAAGTATTAATAGAATATCAGCTTATACAGGTAGAGGCAGGATGGTCCCACAATGGCTGTCTGCAGGCTGGAGAGCTGGAGAAAACAGTAGCTACTCAATCCAAGAAGCTGGAATCTCAGAAAAAAAAGGATCAATAATGTGACCACAGTCTGAGGCTGAAGATCTGGGCGCTCCCTGGAGAGTCTCTAGTGCAAGTCCGTGTTCAAAGGCTGAAGAATCTGGAGTCTGCTGTCACTGAGCAACCACTTGAGAAGAATCTGACTTGAGCACTTAAGCGAGCTTCCCCCTCCTTCAGCTTTGAGCTCCATCTGGAACCCTAGCTGATTGGCACGTGCTACCTGAACAACCTCACAGAGATACCCAGAAATATACTTTACCAATTTGTCTCTCAATGCAATCCAGCCGATGAGTAAGATTAACCATCATGGTGCTTGAGCAATATTTAAGTAAGATTCAGGGACTTTATTCCAGAAGCATAAGGACTGAGTTGGAATTATCTCCACGAGTTGCTGGTCTTAGACCCTATGCCTGGTACCTAACTTCTTAAACTTTGATCTCCTCATCTATAAAACAGAAATCAAAATATCACCTCACTTGCAAGGCTACTGGGAGAACTAAATGAGATTATGTATGAAAGGCTAATATTAGGGTGTCTGGAATATTGTACATTCAGTACGTAAGGGCTTTTGTTATAATTGTGGTGGTTATTTTTGCTGTTAAGCAGGGAAAAGGAACGAGATTTTATCCACAGCATTTAAAGGTCAACATCCTGAAACATTTCCACTGGGTTAGATTTTTCAGGTGAAATAAACAAACATAAGGAATCTGTCACATAAATAGAAGTTGACCCTAGGTCCTTTAGACTTATGTAATGACCACTCAGAGCCTTCTGGAAAAAACAAAGCGGACCACTGAAAAATGCTTGTACTGCCCCTGGGTGCCATCCATCAGCAGAAGAGGCCTAACCCCTGATTTTATTTTCTGTTAGGGAAAGGCCAAAAGAGGAGAACAAAACCAATTAACAAAAGCATAATCGATTTCAGGAATCTCTGAACATAGAGCATCATTCTTATTCCCTTCAAGAAAAGGCTTTATCAGCATCGAGTGTGGTTAACACTGAGCTAAAAGATTTATTTATTAATGTTAAAAACATGCTCTTTTTCTGAAGTCTCAGGAATGAAGTATAATCAAATCAGTCTGTAAAATATTGACTCTGGATTATTGCTGCAGCACTGAGCAAAATCTAAATGAGCAGCACTGCAAGGCACCTGTCAAGGTCCGCCACCAACCAGGGAGGCCTCTGAAAGGGAGCAGCGTGAGCATAGGCTCCCGACCCTGAAACCCCAGACCGCATGGACAGCACCACAGCACTACGCTGACCACACCAGGTGCCTCCCACAACCCAAGGCACCAGCCTCCAGCCAGCCGCACCCCCAGACTCAGACTCCAAGCTTGCTGGCTTTACTCCTTGGAAGTCTGAACATGAAGCCTGACCTCTGTAAAGCCTTCATTTTCTCAGCAAAAAATGGAGAAGATGACATTTACCCCCTCTCCAGGACTGTTCTGAAGATTGAAGCACACACACAGTCCTCAGTTCAGGGCCCTCCCTTTTTCTCTGAATCCTGTAGTCTGTGCAGCTCTTATATGTTGCCAAATCATGTTCTTTCCTAAAATATTATGATGCTGGTTTAGCAATTGCATCTCACTCCAACATAATGACAGGGTAAGTTCTTTAAGGACAGAGGTGATAATCAACACATAGCACATGTGTGCCAATATGGCTCTAGATCTTTAGAAACACTGACTTGGTAAATCCTCACCACAATGCCGTGAGCTTGTTCCTCTTAGGAGTCCTGTGTTATGGATGAAGAAATTAACACAGAGAAAGATTTGGTAAATTCCCAGATTTGAACCCATGAAGTTTGGCTCCAAGACCAACCTTTCCATGTTCTTAACGACCAGATGCCCTGTGGTTTTGACTTCTGTGCCTCCAATACCTACCACATGGAAGGCCCTCTGTGAAGAGTCTTTCAACAACTTAGTCAACAGGTGTCACTTTGCAGATGAGAAAATGGTAACATCATTAAGTGTACACAGAACTTCTCCTAGGTTAGAAAGACAACTGAGAAGCAGATTAGAACTCAAAGTGTCTAATCTCTAGTGTCTTTTTAAAAAAAATTTTTTTAACAACCATACAAGTTTTTAACAAAATAATATAGAATGTGTATAGATTCTGGATATTACAATTACCCCCAGGAGTGCCCCCCCAATTACCCACCATTATCCCTCCCTTCCCCTTCCCACAATATCTCTAAAAAAGGATTATGTTATATAGCATTACATCGTATCTGGATTTAACACATGATAATAGACCAACTTTCTCACTGGCCAGGGTCTAGTCCCCACCTCCACAGATGAGTGGAGACAATCGACCATTAGTTCTCTGGGTTAAGCTGATTTTACTCAGCATAATTTCTTCCATAGCCATCCATTTACCTTCAAAGGCTGCAATATCATTGATTCTAATTGCTGTGTAAAATTCTAGTGTCTTGCTCTTTCTGCCATCCCAACCTGATGGCCTTTTGAAGGAAGAGCTGCCCACTGATGAAAAAAAGAGGGCATGTGAACAAGCCTCTGTGATCCCACACCTGAGCCAAGTGAAGACCATACTTCTCTGAACACATGCTCCCAACCCAACTCATGTCCCATACAGGGTCTTCACACTTTGGGTCAGCAGTAACTCCTCACTGGATTTTTTTTACTGTCAGGGACACTCAGGATTGGGCACATATAAGAAAACCAGCTGACCTTGGGCACACCGGTCACTGGCAGACCAGGTAAGCAATGCACAGGGTCAGCGAAGATGCCTACTGGGCCCCTGCTTGAGTCAGGCCTTAGCCCACTTCAAGTGAACATCCCAAATAGATGCGTTTTCTAAACCAACTCTTGTTCTGAAGTGCTGCAAAATTTTCCTTCAGATAACCATTTCTACATCCTTTTACAATCTAGCAAACTCAATAGAATAATCCCCTAATTGCAGACCTTTGCATAATTATAGATGTATTATCTTGGGCTTCCAGAAAATTTTGCTGTTGTGTGGGCCTTGCTACCACTTCAGGAGCTTGTTTCCCCAAGATCAAATCCCAGCTTCAGAATGTGATAGCTGCGGGCACTGCACACATTCTCTGACCCTTCTGTGCCTCGGTTTCCTTGTATTTAAAAGGGAGAAAATCACAGTACCTATTTTAAATGATTGTTTCACTGATTAAATGGATTTATGTATGTGTGTAAATATGTACATAAGCACAAATATATATAGGTATGTACACACTATAAGATATACACACACATACACACATAGCAATATGTATAGTTATGTCCTGAACTCTGTTCTCAAAAAATTCATGTATTGATTTCCTAACCTCAGTACCTCAGAATGTTGCCCTATTTGGAGACAGGGTCTCTAGAGCGGTAATCAAGTTAAGTTAGATAATTAGCATGGGACCTAACACAACTACTGTCCTTAAAAGGAGAGGAAATTTGGACCCAAATATGTACAGAGTGAAGACAATGTCGAGACACAGGAAGAAGACTCCATCCATCTACAAAGAGATGAGGTGAAAGGAGAGAGACCTGGAATAGATTCTTCCTTTGTGGCCCTCGGAAGGAACAAACTTTATTAACTCTTCCATCTCAGCCTCCCAGCCTCCAGAACTGTGATATAATAGATGTTTGCTGTCTAACTCATCAAATTTATGGTACCTCATTACATGTTACAGCAGTCACAGAGAGAGAGAGAGAGAGAGATGAGGAGAGAATGCCTTTCCAAAAAAAAAAAAAAAAAACCCCAGTATATGTTTAGTAGTAGTAATATTTAAATTTTGCTAGTAAATAATATTAAGTATGTTATTAACCAGAAAATGTATACATTTACATTATCCTATTTTAAATATCCAGACCAGTGGATATAGATTTGCATCAGAGGAAACACATAGCTATAGCAGCCCACATGTTCACACTGAGCTGGCCAGCATCATCTCTTCAGATCTAGATCCAACCATGAGAGCTGCACAAGGAAAGGTAACAATTCTACAGCTTGTTCCAAGTCCATCATGCTTTTTTTTTTCTGATTCTAAGTCAAACATGAATCAATGTCATCACTGATTTAACCTTGAAGTAAATATTTCCTACTGCTTCTCTTTCTAAGCTGCCAAATCAGATTAATGCAAACGTATTCTGTTTTATCAAGGCAAACCAACACAACAAAGTTACATTTATAGCTTCTTGTCTATGATATTTGCCTCAGTATTGTGCAATCAAATCACAATGCAGAAGTTTAGTCCTGAGGCTGATGGAAGATTACAATTGCCATCCATAACCCCTTACTTCATATTTTTATATTCACCAAAATAGTCTCATTTTCCCTCATTGACTATTTAATACAAGTAAATTATAAATGTGAACTCTTGCTGCAATATAGATTTTACACTAGCATAGAATCCTGATTCTTACCTGTGTCATGAGTCAGAGGAGTGCAGACTATGTTCCAAAAAGAAGTTTCTGTTAATTTTATGGTCAACTTTATTGGACCATTGGATGCCCAGATATTTAGTTAAACATAATCTGGGTCTGTCTGTGAGGGGGTTAGAGATGAGATAACACCAATGGTTCTATTTCTCTGGAAAACCCTTGCTAAGGCAGGGTCTGTTCTGCTGCTGGTTGGTATTCCCTGTATCATGCTTTTTGAGATAAACCACTCTGAATTTTTGTCCAATAAACTTTGCCTCCCCCAAGTTACATTGTTATGTTCCTTACTATTTTGTTAACTCAAATGTCTCCTTCTTGTCACAGTATCCAGAAGCCTCAAACACAAGATTTTGCTCAATCACAGTGATAGTGTTGACCCTTTCAGCGGGCATCTGTTCTTCTACTTTATTCTCACATGTTGCATCATAGGTTACCAAACTCACTTACCAATCTCATTGTACATGTGCCAAATTCCTCCAGGAAAAGTGAGAAGACAGTCAATGGCTAATTTTGGTTAACCTCCAAGTTTCATCTGCACCATCTTTCACAGAATAACAACCATGAAGTAAGTGGACAACATTTGACTCATCTCCAGCTTCCTTTTCCATTCCATGCCCAAGTAGTTTCTTAATACTTGAACCAAGTAATGTAAAAAAGTATAATTTAGACAAAGACTTTCTCACCATGTCTCCTAAAGTGAAGGAAGTAAAGTCAAAAATCAGTGAATGGGATGCCATAAAGCTAAAAAGCTTCTGTACCGCCAAGGAAACAATCAAAAGAGTCAAGAGGTTTCCTACGGAAATGGAGAGAATCGTGGGCTATGATTCCTCTGAAAAGGGTCTCATATCTAAAATCCACAAAATCCTCAAAAATCTCAACTACAAAAACACTAACAGCCCAATTAATAAATGGGCCAAAGAGCTAAATAGAAACTTCTCAGCAGAGGACATTGATCAAGACAATGAACACATGACAAAGTGCTCTAAATCACTAGTAATCAGAGAAATGCAAATGAAAACCACATTAAGATATCACCTCATGCCAGTCAGAATGGCAAAAACGAAGAAAACAAACAATAATAGATGCTGGAGGGGCTGTGGAGAGATGGGCACACTAACACACTGTTGGTGGAGCTGCAGAATGGTTCAACCCCTCTGGAAAGCAGTGTGGAGAATCCTCAAAAAACTAGGGATGAGCCCACCATATGATCCTGCTATTCCTCTCGGGTATTTTTCCAGGGTATTTAGAATCAGCACATTACAGCGACACAGCAATATGTATGTTCACAGCAGCTCAGTTTACAATAGCTAAATTATGGAAACAACCCAGATGTCCCTCAGTGGATGAATGGATCCAAAAACTGTGGTGCCTTTATACCATGGAATTCTACACAGCAAATAGAAACGATGATATTGAAGCCTTTGAAGGTAAATGGATGGCTATGGATGAAATTATGCTGAGTAAAATCAGCATAACCCAGAGAACCAAGGGTCAAACCTCTTCACTCATCTGTGGAGGCTGGAACTAGACCCTTGCCATTGAGAAAGGAGGTCTATTATCATGTGTTAAATTCAGATAAATTGTAATGTTATACAACCTAATACATTTTTAGAGATGTTTTGGGAAGGAGAGGGGAGGGATAAGGGTGGGTAATTGGGGGGGGGCACTCTTGGGAGTAAATCTAATCTTCAGAATCTACACACATATGGTATTATTTCATTAAAAACTTACATGATTGTTCAACAAATAAATTTCTCAATAAAAAAAGTGTTCCACTACCTAATGTTTCTGAAATATCCCCATGTTCCTTAGAATTATTTTTTAACCGTAGGCTCAACAGGCCGATTTATTGGCTTATCTCCTCCTACTCAGGTTCCTGAAAGACAAAACATAGCAATTACTGTTAAAGGAAAGAATTGCAAAAATCATGCATCTTTAATGAAGGACACAGGAATAGAAATATTATCTAGCTCAAATCATTCCCAACTTTAGCCTCTCATGAGTCTGTCCTGCCAGTAATTCTGGGTGCAGTAGAAAGAACCTTGGGACTGGGAATCAGGATCCTGGGTTCTAGTCCTGACCCTGCATTCAAGTTGCTAGATGATCCTAGGGAACCCAGTTATTCTTTGTGGTTCTAATAAATTATGGGATATGGGAAGTAGCATAATCAAGGCCAGTTAGCATAGTGATTAGGGTGCTGGGCCAGCCAAGATGACCTTGGATAAGTTATTTAATTCTATGCTTAATTTTCCGTGTCTGTGATATTCAGACAATCACAGACTTCCCTCAAAGATTCCTTGTGAGAGTTCACCAAACTCAAAGTGCTCAGAATAGTGCCCAACTCAGAGTAAAGCCCTCTCTACATATGAGCTATTATTGACCATCTCCAAAGGGGCTTACAACTTTAAATTAATTTAACTCTGTGACTCTAATGCCACCCCTCAAATTTTCAGCAATCTAAGATTTTACTGTTGAGACAGAAACTGAAGAAAGAAAATACTGGAGCTGAAGAATCATCTTTGTCTCTGTTACTCAATGTAATAATAAAACATTAAAGGAACAGGCATTTGTTGGGCATTAAACATAGGTATCATTGGTATACAACGATTAATTTCAGACGGTAAACACCTCAAGAAGTGGGAAACAGATGGAAAGAAAACATTTCATCTTTCAAGAGAAGGAAACAGCATTCGCTGAACACCCAGTACATGCTAGGGCTCTACAATTTCATTTCATTAAACCCTCTTCTGATATCATTGTGGAGCAAATCATCATTCCCATTCTGCAGATGAGAAAGCTGAGGCTCAAGGATGCTCATTATAGTTGCAAAGTTATACGGCACTGCACAGACAGACCCAGGTTCTACCCGGGCCTGAGCACAAAGCCTGAGCTCACTCCACACCACAGGGCCAGCTCAGACCACAGGGGTTCCTTGGTCAATGTCATAGTGGTGAGGGAGAAGTTGTTGCTTTATAAAACAAATTTAATTTAAATACACTAGTAGAATTTTCTCTTTAATAAAATCCTTATATAAGTTTTGCTATGAAATAAAAAATAAAACGTTCTGTAAAATACTCTCTTCTCAGTTTCCTAATACCAATTACCAGATAGAAGGAATGGTTGTCAAAGACTGTATAGAGCAGAGCAGAATTTTAATCAGATGATGTGGGTTTCAGTCCCAGCTTTGATGCTCACTAGCAGAATAAGACGTTATCTCACATCTGAATAAAGATAACTGCTGGGGTGGGGGCCTCATACCTATGTGGTTGGGATGAAGAACAAGAAAGTCTCTGCAATGCTACTGCTAATTATTTGTTTTCATTGTAACAAAGTGTCTCTAAAGTGTCTTACAGATATATTGTCTAACAGTGACTACAGGTGATAGCAATGTACTACATACTTGAAAAATGCTAACAGAATATATATTATGTGTTCTCAAAAAACAAATGATTTTTTAAATAATATAGTATCTTACAAATCAAATACTCAGGTGCAGTCAGAAGCAGCATTCTTTTCCTGACTCCTCCGAACCCCAAGCATAACTAGGAATTCATTCCTACTCCCTGATTTGGACCATGATTCCCAAACACCCAACCTCTCCAAGAATTGACCATAGGTATTTGTCTCATAGAAAGGTGTGAAGCCCAACATCCCTTACCCAACTCCTTCATTTTTTGCATCTCCTGCTCTTAGCCCAGGATATATACTAATTAGGTGCTCACTAAATGGTTGCTGAATGAGTGAAAGAATCTCTAAATTCCCTTTATTTGTACCTGGGCACAAAGTAAGCTACTTAATTTATGGAACCTAGTGCAATACACAAATTTGGGGGCCCTTATTCAAAAAGCAGGAAAAAAATGGAGCTAAAGTACTAAAATATAAAGCTTCTCCCCATGTTCTGTGATTTCTCTTTTTACCTGTCAGTGTCTTTTGCTTCTTAATGTCATTCTAAATAAAGAAAAATTAAGATTATAAGTGAGAATTTATTTTTTTTTTTAAAATTCTAGAGAGACTACTAAGGTCAAAAGCCCACGAAGTCAGACTAGCCTGGGTACAGTCCTAAAAAATTACGGAATATATGACAAAATTTAAGTATCTCCTGGTATGAACTTATACAATAATAGCAGGCAAAATCAAGGAAATCTGCACATGATAGGCAGAGAGCATTACAGAAGATTCTTTCCATTTGTAATAACACCAAGAAAACCTCTCATTTAATTAATTGCAAACCAAATTTATTCCCATGGAGATGAAGTCCTTTGATAGTTCAAGCAAGTAAGTTTCTGTCTTCTTTGGAAAAAAAAAAGGAGAAAGAATAGAGAAAATATGCTATTGATATAAAGAATTATGGATGGAGAAAATTGCTGGGTTTTATTTACTCATATTCCATTCTACCTTCATGCATGCAAGAGGCTGGCAAGATATTATATCATAATTATGGACTCCCCTAGCAGCTTGAGTATCAATGGCACCTATTGTTCCAAGCCTTTTGCAAGCCCATGAGCTCCGGAATTGCATCATGCGCACAAAAAGAGCAGGAGCTAATTGCATTGCATATTTATACTTCCACAGTTCCCGCCACTGCACACATAATTTCCTATGGGTTCTAATTAGCTCAATCAGGCTGGGGGAGTGAAAATGTTAGCAATTTAAAATAAATATGGGTTTTGCTACCACCACAAAATTTGGCAAAATGCTAGCCTTACAACTACAACTTACAACTACAGTTTAACTCTCATTTCTGGGAGAAAAAAAAAATGGATAGCTCTTTTGTTGTGCTTAGGTTTAATCAGGGATAATAGCTTCTTAAATAATACCAACGGGGGTGGTCCACATTTTGGTGTTTTCCTGGAATTGAAGGGGAAAATCCATTTTGAATTTAATAGTTGTTGGGCTCTTAAGTGATAGCTGTAAAGATAACATCGAATAACTCCTGCCCACTCTCTTTCCTCTCCCGTTTGATAATCTGCATGACCAGAAGTCTTACCTTTTTATCCTGTTTAAGCTATAATGAATGGTGCTTAGGAAAAGGATTTTTCCTGAACAGTTGTACTCTGGAAAAATAAGCTTAATTACTCCAGGCACCAATTAGTGATTTACAGTTTAGAGAAATAATCTTTTTTTTTTTTTTAAGTGAAAGCACCTAAAACTTCTCTTAACATAAACAAGAGCACCGTCAGTCTCTCCTGTTGCCCATCACCTCATTATTAATTCATCTGGCTTCAGAATCTCAGTTCTAATCAGGCAGTTGGCTCCTGTGGCTGCACTTACAATCAGCTCAATGGCAAAACGGCCGCATGCAATCACCCTGCTCCAATCTAAGATGACTCCTAATGAAGGAATCATTTGGAAGGCAGCTGGTCTCCCAAGACCCAGCTTGCGGGATCTAATGGCTACAGCTGGGGGGCTTCTCATCGACTTTCCTCTCCTGAGGCATACAATTTTGATCTTGGGAGAGGTCAAGGAGAGCAGGGAGAGGGGAAACCCAAAGAGATGTCCAGAGGGGATCCCAGCACACCACCTAGCACAGAAGGCCACCCAAGGACTTTATTCTGACCACAGAAACATTTTGCTTTTCTCCCTCCCATCTTCCCACCAATGCGTAGTATTTTATTAGTGGCAAACATTTGAATATTGGAAGCATTTGTGTAAAACTCCAGGTGGGCTAGCCTCTAGAAAATTCACGTGCTCTGTAAAAAAGGAGGCTGCATTCTGGTATGTTAAAAAAAAAAAAGGTGTGTTCTGAGCAGAGGTGACCATCTTTCAACAGGACAGAGTCTTCTTCACTGTCATCCCACCCCACCAGGCTGGTTCATTTTTCTACCCACCCAACTCCCATGGACACTTAAAATTTATCCCTGCTTCCAAAACCCAGGGTTCTCCAAGCTTCTCCAGGTGCTGATGACAAAATGCCAGAGGTAAACAGCACCCAAAAAGAGTGAAAACGAAATGAAACAAATTGCCTCATTTTGTTTTACATCTAGAAATTTAATTAAAGGAATGTTTGGGCATCATCATTTCCTCAGACAATATGTACTCGCTGGGCACGACCACAGACCTGGTATGCTTTGAGGAGCTGATGCTGCAACAGACCACAATTCCCCTGTACCAGGCTCCTATTCTCTTGTGAAACATGCAATAATTAGCTAATATTACAACTAGTAAGCTTTAAGTGCTGAGAGACTGAATATACAAATGGACAGTGGACAGACTATATATAAAAATTAAACCAGTCAAGGAAACTAACCTACTATCTGCAGTCCAGTATAGGAAGTCAGACTGCTGTCTGTACTACGCAGTCCAGGAAGCTGAACAACAAGCTACGTAACAATCCACCCAAAGTGACCAGTACTGGATTAAAAACTGACAGCCTCCTTAATTTTTGTTCTCACATTCAAATTAAGGACAAGCAGAGAAAAAAAATCAAGTATTTACCCCTAACCAATCACACAGGATACTTCTAGTCTTCCCCATGACAACAGGTTCCCATCAGGACCCACTGAAGCCTTCCCTTTTTCCATTATAAAGCTTCCCTCTCCTCTGCCTGCCTTTGAGTCTCCGCCAAACAGAAGTGACAGTGGCTGCCTGCCTTGCTATAGCAAGCTCTGAATAGCAGCTTTTGCTTGTTCTCATGTGGGTGGCCTTCATTTATTTCCATAGAGATTTAAAATGACATCAAGCAAAGTAAAACGCTGGAGTGGTAGAAGAATGGGAAGGAGGTGATTACAGGAGGCAAGTACTCAGAGAAAGTCTCTCCCTACAAATTACAGGCTAATTACAAAGGGGAAAATAGTTACTGTACAATAGAGAAAACAGGACAAAACAAAGACTATTCCTTCAGACATGCCTAACGATTTCCACTTTTTCCTAAGAAGGGAATGGGAAATGAAATCAGAATCCCACTGACTGTGTCACTGTTACCTTCCTTGGAGGAGCTAGGTTTACCTTAGTGAACTAGTTACATGCACATAGGAGTGGGGTCATTCAGAACTACTCAGAGCTACTCCTTCTACTGTATTCATGAAGCTTAGGTTGTGTTAAAGAACAATGCCATGCCCTACCTGACCTTCAAAAGCTTCAGGTGGCAAGACAGAGACTGAGAGAAACAGTGTGTTGACCCTTCCCTGCTGGAGCTGATTCAAAGCCGATGGTCCCAAGAAACCTCCACCACATTCAGCCCCTGAATTCAGTCCCTGGATGAATTCTGCTCCTCTTGTGCTGCTCCTATCACCTTCCTTTGCAGTTTTAAGTCAGCCCTCAATACCCTGCTCCATACTCAGATCACCTGATGCTCCAGTTTCTCATGTGAAATGGAATGGTACTTGCATATCACATAAAAACATCCTCCTGTAGATTTTAAATCATTCCCAAATTATTAATGATACCAAGTACAATGTACATGCTATGTAAATAGCCGTTGCATTCCACTGTTTAAGTAATAACGACAAGAAAAAAGTCTGTACATATTCACTTTGGCCACAATTTTTTTCTGAACATTTTTATGTGAGGTTGGTTGAATCCATGGATGCAGAAGCCACAGAAACAGAGGGCAACTAATCTTCATAATCAGACATCAAGTTATAGCGCACTTGTACTTTTTTGCCTACCCCCCAAAAAAAGTGGAGGCTCTTTTCATTTCCTTTTTCTTAACCAATTCTTTCATATTAATCATTCAAATAGCAGACATTTTCAGAATTTTTAAGGAGCATACAGGGTGCTGAATGGTGTCTGCATCCCAAAAAGAGGCCCATATACTAATCTCTGGGACTTGTGAATGATATTTTATTTGTAAAAAGTATCTTTCACAGCTGTAATTAATGATCTTGAAATGAAGACATTAACCTGTAAACCTTAAATGCCACCATAAGCATCCTTACAGGAAACAGGCAGAGGGAGGTAAGACACTCAGAGTGTGCGGCAAAGATGGAGCAAAGAGAAGCAGCCACAAGCTAAGGAACACAGCCAGCCATCGGAAGGTAGGAGAGGGAAGGAAAGAGTTTTCCACTAGAGATTCCCCAGGGAATGCACACACCTTGACTTCAGACTTTTGGTCTCCAGAATTATAGAATAATAAATTTCTGGTGTTTTCAGACAAGTTTATGACAATTTTTTCCAGCAGTCACAGAAAATCAACACATGCCAGAAGCTTTCAAATGAAACTTTATGCAGACCACCCCCCTTTTATGTAAATGGATCACAGGAGAACTGCTGCTGGACAGAGCACAGAGCAGCAGCTCCCTTTGCAAGTCCCCTTTCCCTGTGTGCTCCCTCTGCCCACTCTTTGGCTTGGAACACTGAAAGTGCACTCCTACCCACCTCAGAGCACCAAAGCTCTATGGAAGAGCTGAAAGCCTTTCTTCTAAATATTCACTGTAATTATTCAGCCCATACATCTGGTTTTTTCTCCTCTCTCTTGTTTTTCTATGTAATCAACTGTTTGTTTTCCATGACTGTGACTAGATACCTGAGATAGTCAGCTTAAAAGAAAGCAAGAATTATTTTGGCTTCTGGTTTTAGTCCTTGGCCAGCTGGCTCCACTGCTTTCGGGACTGTGGTGAGACAGAACATCATGGCCAGAGCACAGGGTAGAGCAAAGCTTCTTACTGCATGGTGGTTGGAAAGCAGCAGAGAAGAAGGGGCTGGATCCTGATACCTCCTTCAGGGCAATGCACCCAAAGACCTAACTTCCTCCCAAGGTTCTACTGTCTCCAGATAGCAGCACAAGTAGTGAGCAAGTCTTTAATATGTGAGGCCTTGGGGGACATTTAAGATCCAAAACCTGGAGCGGTTCTTACCTTACATGTGTGTCTTTTGGAAACAGGTGTGTGGGTTGCACAGCCATCTCTCCCTGAGTCACATCCTCTGGAACATGCCACTGTTAACAACAGTTCATTCTGGTTCCTCTCCCTTCATTTTAAACTTGTAATTTGATGCCATGCTCCATTTCTCAGCAACCAGAAGTTTTTTGTTTTTAATTAGTATATTATAATTACATATAATGGTAGAACTCATTATGCTGTATTTGTACATGCACATGACATAATTTTATCCATCTCACTTTCCAGTACCTTCCAGCATCGTTTTAATCCCACCTCCATTCTCAGCAGAGATTGACTGCCATCCATTCCAGGCTCTCTGAAAACAGCAGAATTATTCTTCCAGCACAGAGTTAATTCTGTATATTTCAATGCCATTCGTAGGCTGTGATGAGCACCCAAGATCCAGAGGTCAAGTCACTT
>PVKS010021390.1:0-35305 GCA_004027875.1 Aplodontia rufa | reverse complement strand
GGGGGGGGCACTCCTGGAGATAATTGCAATATCCAGAATATTTACACATTTTATACACATTTTATATTATTTTGTTAAAATCGTGTAAGGTTGTTCAAAAAATAATAATAAATAAAAAAAAATAAACTGGAAAAAAAATAGGTGAATTCACCAGTAAAATTGAGCTCAGATCCAAAAAAATGAAACAGCTGTACTTATTCTAGTAAAGGAGCACGCGCACATCTTTAGCACCAGAATTAGAGTCAGCCCAGGCATTGAAGGAAGGAGAGCAGGTGAAATCCTCAGGAAGTTATTTTTTAAGAATAAAGAAAACCTATATGGAATCTTTTCAGTTTTCTTGTGTCCAAATGAAGAGAAAAGAGAAAACTCCTTAGGAATTAGTGTTTCTTGATATTCCTTTCCTAGTATCTCTTGTTAAAATCTCAGCATGCAGAAAGAGAGTAAACATAGTTCCTTAGGCCTCACAGCCCCTTGAATTTAAAAGTAGCATTTCTAGCCTTTTTTTTCTCCTCTGGTCTCAAACTGGTTTAGACACTAGCTCATGCAATTTGCATTGTAAAAAGTGGCCATCAGGCAGATAACTAGCTGGGATCTCCTTTCCCTTTTACAAGGGAGCTAAGCTGCAAAGTGATAGAATGAGGTTTTTCTTGAGCATTTCTGGGTTATGCAGGCTGGTGGTGAATCTGGCATAACATGAGAACGAAGCTCCTGCCTGAATTAGTGGATGTCCATTTTCAGGGGGCTTCTGACGGTCAGCAACCCCGTCTCTCCTTTTCCTAAACCCTGTTGGATTTATCGCTGCCTTACCAGCAAGGATGTGAAGGTCTTTGTTTGCCACATGCCAAAAACCTAGGGAATCCAGACTTAGTGGCATTACTGTTATGCCCTTCGCCATTATATAATGCCCCATAGTAGAAAAGCAGCCTAGAGCGGCCTGCAGTTGAGGCCTTATTTAGCATGGAGGATCTAAGAAAGGATATTTGCCAACTAGTTGTAGCTTTAAAATTTGCCTTACACGATTCTAAACCTGTTTTTACAAAGGACAGAGACCAAACACTTTACCAAATTCTGTCTCCCTAAATTCCTGTAATTGTTAATCCTATAAAACATCTGTGCATCCTAATTTATGAGTTAAAACATTAAAGCCTAACCTCTACAGAGACAAAAAAGGGTAAACATGTCTTAATTATTGCTAAGGAGTTAAAATTCAACCTCCACTAA
Organism: Aplodontia rufa; assembly: GCA_004027875.1. Lineage (NCBI taxonomy): Eukaryota > Metazoa > Chordata > Mammalia > Rodentia > Aplodontiidae > Aplodontia > Aplodontia rufa. The sequence continues at coordinate 34,084 of PVKS010021390.1, read as the reverse complement.
GCCAGGAAAGGCAAACATGTCTCTCTGTAGGTATTTTATGTATACTATTTTTTTGTACCTTAGTTCTAATGATTTTGCTTTCTATATCCAATTTTGTTTTAAAGTCAGTATAGCTTCATTTTCTATGATTTCTCTGTATTATAACAAGTATCCTTCCCAACAATCTGCAACAGTTGTCTAAGCAATAGAATTCTCATAGCTCACCCAGGGATGCCGACTGTCAGAACTCAGGATGAATTAATACACACAAATAACAGGACTCACAGAGCAAATAGCAAACAAGGACTAAATACAAAGAAAGACAATAACAATTAACATAAAAGTTTTACCTCTAGAGCCTCGCTTTAAGCGATCCCCGTCAATGCGGTTTACTCCTGCTCGTGGCAGCAAACCAGTGTCCTTGTTACACCGAGACCTCCGTTCGTCGAACGATGGAGATATGAAGCGTTCCCATGAGCATATCTAAATTCCACTGAGGATTTCCCGAGGCAGCGTTTCTTCGTGCCGTTTCTAAACAAGCCTCCTGGAAGCCAACCTTCCAGGTTAAATATTGCCCTCATGACAAACATGCTTTAGCCAAATTAGTCCAATCGGTAGGTGTTAAATTTTTATTTCCAATAGATTCTAGCATAGACAAAGTAAATGCAGCTTGAACTCCATAAATCATAACTGCCTCTTTTAATTGTTTTACATCCTTAAATGGAAATACCTGATGAAATCTCGGATTTTGTTGATCTTCAAACACAGGACAAAATGAGTTGTCTGGTCTCTGTCTCAGCCCAGTATCGTCAATTAGGTCAGGACTTTGCATTACTGGACAGACATTAAATTGCTTACATTTCTCATGACTGGGAGGCAGTAATTCTAAGAAAGGATTGCTAGAAAATAAAGGAGGTGGCGGGGGAGTAGGGGCAGATGGAAAAGAGGAATGATGTTTTAAGTCCAATTTTGCGCAACGCAGCCTGAGATAGCCCCTCTTCCTCATTCGATGCAGAATCATCATTCCTTTCACTCTGTCCCTTTTGTGAAACCTCCTCCAATGCCTGTTTAGCCTCCATAAGGGGCTCAACCATATCTACATTGGATGACACCAAACAGCTACTAATCAAAGACCAAATGGCTAAAGTCCCAACTGGAAGAGGATTGGAAGCCTCAGCTTTTTTTAGATCCACTCCCAGATGCTACCACTGAGGGACATTAAGTAATCCTTCCTCAGTAAACCAACAAGCATGCTTTTCTATTGTCCTTACAAAATTGCGTGCAGTTGCAGTTTTTAAAGAAGTACCATTTTTCTTTAAAAGCTCTTTGAGCGAGCATTCCATTCTCAAGCGAGAAACTTCTGATCCCATACTGACAGCAAGACAAAGTACAAGAGAAAGAGGAGAACAACAAGAACAAAAGAAACACAAAACAACTAGAGTCCCACTTATAGCATCCCCATCAGCGCAGTATTTCCTCGTCAGAGCAGTCTGTCCCTGCTCGTAGCAGAATAGTGCAATCTCCTGCTCTCAGGCAGTAGTCAAACTGTTACTTACCGACTTAATGTTGTTCAGTCAGATTTTTCCCCATACGGGCCACCAATTTGTCGCGTTCGTCCAGCGAAGCAACAAGACAACACCGTGGTTTCTTTGAGAAGTCTTCTACTTTTTTCCACAATACATGCAGTTTATATAGGCATAGAATTCAACATATTCCACATACATCAAAGGTTACATACAGGTTACAATTTACCAGACCCTCAGCAAGTGACCAGGGGAGGCCATTGAGAGCAAGATGCATATCAACCATAAAGGAATGTACACCTGGTCTCAGGCGGCAGTCAGTCTACAAAAACAAGATAATCAATCCTCTCTGACAATTGACCTTTCATTACCTTCCAGGAACTGACCTGCCTCCAGACACATACGCAACTCCATGGCCTGCATGCTCCCCACAAACTATGAAGTGGATTGAGGCTTTAAGCCAATCAGAAGGTTTCAACTATATCATACACAGCAGTAATGGTTCTATTAGCATTAATGGTGGGGGCAAGAGTCATATAAGCCAAATAGTTCTTTAGTTGTGAAAGACGGCAAAAATGCAATTAGGGGGAACATGTGATATGAAGTTAGAAAAGAGTTTACCACTTCAAAAAGTGAACAGAGTGCAGAAGAGATCTGTTGGAGTCTGACCTTCATTCTATTTCATCACCTGCCCTAGAGTGAACTTGTGACAATTATTGGGGTCTGACCTTCACCTCCATTTCATCAGCCGCCCTAGTGTGATCTTATGACTATTTGCATAAGCTCCTTCTGAAAGGGCTGCTAGGTCGTGCTTTGTTAAAGATTAGGGTGGGTTAAAATGTCTTCACGACAGGTTACTCCCTAGTTTTTGTCTGTACCCTAGTTTTATTTGTCTGTACTGAAATCTACATAACACCTGGCAACTCCCTTAGAAGGATTATTGATTCCTTGGCTGTCTCCCCTCCTCCTCTATAAAAACCCGTGTGCCTTAGTAATAAACGGATTCTGAGCTGCCATCAGCTGCTTGTGGCTGCCTCGTTTCCCCGGCTGGGAGAGAAGGGGTCCCCGGACAAGGGGGGACCCGGGTTCCAGCCGTCGGCACTCACCCTCCTCCTGATTGGCCCCCGGGGGAGCAATACAGCCCCCCACAGAGATCTACCAGGTTATGTTTATATGGAAGGAAGGGGAATTAGAAGGGATTGGGAGAGAGAGAGAAAGATCAATAGAATCTGGCTATTAGCAGAAGATAAGAGAGAAAGAGAAACAAGTGAAATAAATAAGTGAAAATAATACAAAACCAAACCAAAATATATAATAAAAAACTCTGAGCCCTCAAAGAGAATGCTAGAAAAAATTACATTAAAAATGCTAAAAATGAAAAAAAATCCAAATAAGTATATGTATATATGTCCCCGACACAATCACTAGACATGGTCTCAAAATGAACATCTTCATTCCTGCATTCCAGACATTTGATTTTCTTCTCCCCTCTACCCACTGTTCATCTACAACCAAAAATTGACTGTCCTATGTCCAGATGTCCAATTCTTTTCTGTTTTTCCCAAAGATTTATCAATCATTGGAAACACAATGACAACAATGTGTTTAATTTCTTACATGCAGACAGTAGGTTGATTTGTATCCATATTATTAAAATTATTGTCAGTTAATAAAGACAAACCAAATCTTTTTTTTATTTTTTTATTAGAAGTATATAGAGATACAGTTGAGGGGGAAACATTATCAAAACAATACCAATCAATGTATATATACTTGTTATCCAGGGGTAATGCTAAAACATGGATGACCCCCTTGGGTTTTACCTGTTGCATTTTCCCCCAGAAGAACTCATGCGTTAAATGGTAGCTTGTGGAGGAATGACATCGGCTTCTGGGATGGTTCCCTCATCTTCCCATTCTCCAGACTCCTATGAGTTCTTCATACACCCTCCCCCTCCCCCTTCCCCTCCCTATACCTCCAAGCATCCTAGAGAGCCATCCCCCTATTACTCTGAAAGTCATTCAAATTAAAATGATTGTAAGCTTAGCCATCTAACATATTGCTTCCTCATATATTCTAGCATCAACAGATGAGATAAACCATTCGGCCCTTAAGTCTCTGAGATTGGGAAACTTCACTAAGCATAATTCTATTCATCTCCATCCATTTGATATCAAAAGCCATAATATCATCTTCTCTAATGGCCCAGTAGTATTCCATTATATATATGTACCAAAGTTTTTGTATCCACTCATCGAGTGAGGGGCATCTGGGTTGGTTCCATAGTCTAGCTATAGTAAGTTGAGCTGCTATAAACATTGAGGAAGCCACATCGCTGTAATACGCTGATTCTAACACTTTTGGGAAAATATCCAGGAGTGGGATAGCTGGGTCATAAGGTGGTTCCATCCTTAATTTTTTGAGGATTCTCCACACTACTTTCCATAGTGGCTGAAACAGTTTGCAGTCCCACCAGCAGTGTAACAGTGTTCCTCTTTTCCCACAGCCCCTCCAGCATCTGACGTTGTTTGTATTCTTCATTTTTGCCACTCTAACAGGAGTGAGGTGGTATCTCATTGAAGTTTTGATTTGCATTTCCCTTATAGCTAATGATGTAGAGCATTTTCTCATTTATTTGTGGGCTTTCTGGACTTCCACTGGAGAGAAGTTCTTTTGAGTTCTTTAGCCCATTTACTGATTGGATTATTTGTGAGTTTGGAGTTTAGTTTCTTTAGTTCCCTGTATATTCTGGTTATTAGCTCTCTGTCCAAGGTGTAGCAGGCAAAAGTTTTCTCCCATTCTGTAGGTTCTCTCTTGATGCTCTTTACTAGATCTTTAGCTGTGCAAAAACTTTTTAGTTTAATTGCATCCCATTCATTTATTCTTGATTTTACTGCATGAGCCATAGGAGTTTTGTTAAGGAAGTAGCTGCCGACTCTTATATGCTGTAGTGTTGACGCTGCTTCTTTTTTTAGTAAGTTTAAAGTTGTAGGCTTAATATCCAGGTCTTTGATCCATTTTGATTTAACTTTTGTGCAGGGCGAAAGATAAGGATCCAGCTTCAGTTGTCTACATATGGCTGTCCAGTTTGTCCAACACCATTTGTTGAACAGGCTATCTTTCTTCCACACTATACTTTTGCCCCCTTTATCAAATATCAAATAGTTATGGATATGGGGGTTTGTTTCAGGATCTTCTATTCGGGATGAACCAAATCTTATCTGAAATAATAACAGATTACCAATTATCCCCATCAAATGCTATAAGTTTCTCTCTTATTTTATAACAGGTTACTTTTGGAGCAGCTTTACATTTACCACAAAACTGAGTGGATGGTACAGAGATTTCCCATCTACCTCTCTCCCTATACTTCATAGCATTGTTTGTTACCAACATCCCTCACTAGAATAGTACATTTTTTATTAATGACAAAATTATGTTGGCACATTGATATCACTCAAAATCCATAGTATACTTTAGTCTTCACTATTGGCATTTCACAGTCTTTGAGTTTTGACAAATATAGAATAACATGTATCAACTCTTATAGAATCAAACAAAATTATTTCTCTCTGTGCTTCACTAGTTCATCATTCCCTCCCATGTTATCTCTGGAAATAAGTTTTAGAGTTTCCATAGTTTGGTCTTTTTTAGAACACTGTATAATCAACATTTTTCACTTAGTAATATGCACTTAAGGGTACTCTGTATCTTTCATGTTCTTGTAACACATTTCATTTTAGTGTTGACTTATATCTCATCATCTGGATATACCACAATTTTTTTATCCATTCAATTATTGAAGGACATTTTCATTACTTCTAATTTTTGTCAGTTATGAATATATCTTCTGTAATCATCTGTGTGTACATTTTCAATGGACATATTTTCAACTCCTGTGGATAAATACTAAAGAATTTTATTACTGAGTTTTATGGTAAATTGGAAGTAAAGTTTTCTCATCTACACCAGTGGTGAATGATAGTTCCTGCATTCTAGTTCTTCACCATCATTGTGTGCTGTCAGAGAAACTTCACCCAGGTCCTCTTCAGATTTAGGATGTAGATGCTATCATTTTTCTAAATATATTGTTCCATCTGGAATTCAAGGTTGGTGCCACCTAAGTGAGTTCCTACTAACAGAAATTTGAGAACATCCTCCTTTGTTTGCATGATATCAATGACTATGGGCATAAGTTACAACAAGAATCAAGAACAACAGAGTAAGGACCATTTCCTGGGTAGTATGAGAAGTTGATTCAATTTCTTTAATACATATAGACCACTCAGGTACACTATTTCTTCCTTTTTGCTTATTTTTAATGATAGGGATTGAACCTGGACTTCATGCATATTAAACAGTTTCACTGACACTAAGCTTTATACCTCCAGTCTGGGATACTTTTTCTTCTGTAATCTTGCATATACTGGCTCTTTCAATGAATTGTTCCATTTCAACTAAGTTATCAGATTTGTGAACAAAGAGTTGTTCATTGTTCATAGTATCACTTTATTGTCCTTTTAAATTTTAATGTCTGTGAGATCAGTACAGTAGTGGTAGTCCCTCTATTATTTTTATATTGATAGCTTATTTATTTACCCTTTTTGTTAATTTCTATTATCCATTTTTTTCTTTAATTCTTTTAAAGAATCATATTTTGGTTTTATTGATTTACTCTATTTTATTTTCTCTTTTCCATGTGGTTGATTTACACTTCAATTTTTTTTTATATCTATTCTGCTGCTTCTTTGAACTTAAGTTTCTTCTCACGTCTTAAGGGAGAAACAGATTACCCCATCTTCTTTTCGAGTATATGCATTTAATGCTATAAGTTTCCTGCTGAGCCCTGCTGTCTCTGTGTCCCAAAAATGTTGACATACTTCTGCTTTTGTCTGCCTTTCTCCCCACATGCATATGTTGAAACTTAATCCCCATTGTTGTGATATGAATAGATGGAGCCCTTTGGGAAGTAATTAAGTGATGGGGGTGACTCCTTGAATGCATCAGTACCATACAAAAATGCTACATGGAACAAATTAGGAACTTTCTCGTGGTTTTGCACTTTTCATTCCACCATGTAAGAATGTGGCAAGAAGGTGTCATAGAAACAGAGACCAGAGCATCACAGAATGCTGAACTTGCTGGTACCTTGCTCTTGGACTTTCTAGACTCTAGAATCTTGAGAAATAAATTCTTATTATTTACGTATTATTCAGTGCCATTCATTTTCTTAGAGTAGCATAAACAGACTATCATAGTTGCAGAATTAATTTTTTTTTCATGAGTAGGTCTCTTAACACAGTCAGAGCCCTGCTCACTTTGTAATAGAAATGTTTGGTGATAATGCAAAAGACATCTCACTTGAAATGCCTAGGATCTGGGTTGTTAGTTTTCCTAGTTTGTTTATCATTAATTATTTTTTAAATTTTAAATAGAGACAGAGAAAGAGAATCATTTTTTATTATTAAAAATTTGTTGAACAATCAAACATGCTTCCAATGAAACAATATAATATATTTACATTCTGACAACTGGATTTACCCCCTTGTGCTCCCCTAATTACCTACACTTATCCCTCCCCTCCTCCTTCCCAATACATCTCTATAAATGCCTTAGGTATTATGTCACTACACCTTTTCAGGATTCAATACATGAGAGTTGGCCACCTTTTGCAATGGTCAGGGTTTAGCTCCAGCTTCCACAGATGACTGAAGGCATGTAACCCTCGGTTCTCTGGGTTATGCTGATTTCACTCAGCATGATTTCTTCCATAGCCATCCATTTACCTTTAAAGGCTGCAATATCATTGTTTCTAATTGCTGAGTAGAACTCCATGTTATATATGTACCACAGTTTTTAGATATATTCATCCAGTGAGGGGTATCTGGGCTGTTTCCATAATTTAGCTATTGTAAATTGAACTGCTATGAACATAGATCTTGCTGTGTCACTGTAATGTGCTGATTCTAAGTCTTCTGGAAAAATACCCAGAAGAGGAATAGCTGGATCACATGGTGGGTTCATCCTAGTTTTTTGAGGATTCTCCACACCGCTTTCCAGAAGGGCTGTACCAGTCTGCAGTTCCACCAACAGTGTGCTAGTGTACCTATCTCTCCACAAACCCTCAAGGTTCTATTATTGTTTATTTTCCTCATTTTTGCCAATCTGACCAGCATGAGGTGATATCTTAGTTTTCATTTGCATTTCTGATTACTAGTGATTGGAGCACTTTCTCATGCATTTATTGGCTTGATCAATGTTCTCTGTTGAGAAGTTTCTATTTAGCTTTTTGACCCATTTATTAATTGTGTTGTTTGTGTTTTTAAAGTTGAGATTTTTGAGGATTTTGTAGACTCTGAAAATGATATTGCTATCAGAGGACTCACAACCTATGATTCTCTCCCATTCTGTAGGAAACCTTTTGACTATTTTGATTATTTCCTTGGCAGTGCAAAAGCTTTTTAGCTTTATGACATCCCATTCACTAATTTTTTACTTTACTTCCTTCACTTTAGGAGAAATGTTGAGAAAGTCTTTGCCTACTCCCAAATGTTGAAGTGTTAGACGTAATTTGTCTTCCATCAGTTGCAAGATAGCTGGCTTAATTTCTAGCTCCTTGATCCATTTTGATTTGATTCTAGTGGAAATGCTTTCAGTGTTTCTCCATTAGAATTACACTATCCTAGGTTTTAGCATATATAGCCTTTACACAGTTCAGAAAAGTTCCTTTGATCACTATCATCTCTAGAGTTTTGAGCATAAAAGGGTGCTGAATTTTATCAAAGGCCTTTTCTGCATCAATTGAAAATATCATATGGTTTTTGTCCTTGATTCAGTTTAAGTGGTGAATTATGTTAATTGTTTTGCATATATTGAATCAGCCCTGCATACCTTGGATGAAGCCCACTTCACCATGATGGATTATCTTCTCGATAAGTTTTTGAATACAGTTTGCTAGAACTTTATTCAAGATTTTTCTGTCCACATTCATCAGGGATATTGGTCTGTAGTTTTCTTTTTTTGATGTGTCCTTGTTGGGTTTTGGTATCAGAGTTATGTTTGCTTCATAAAAAGTGCTTGGGAGAGTTTCCTCCTTTTTTTTTTTAAGAGAGAGGGACAGGGAGAGAGAAAGACACAGAGAGAAACAATTTTTACTTAAGTTTTTCATGTGGCTTTCGTTGCTCAGCCACTTTGGTGTGTACATGGTGCTGGGGTTTGAACTTGCATACTTGCACATGCCAGGCAAGTGCTATAACCACTGAGCAACCACTTCAGCACCAAGTTCCCTCCTTTTTGATTTCTTGAAATAATAAGGAGAGGTGTTAGTTCCTCCTCAAAAGTGTGTTAAAAATCAGCGGGGAAGCCATCAGGTTTTGGGCTTTTCTTCTTTGGTAGACTTTTAATTGCTATATGGATTTTAGTGCCTGTTACTGGGTTGTTTAGGAATTCAATATTGTCCTATGTCAACTTAAGGAAGTTGTATGTCTCTAGAAATTTTTTTTCTTCCATTTTATCTAATTTGGAGTAGTATAGATTTTTGAAATTTTATCTTATATTTTGTTGGATTTCCGTGTGGTCAGTGGTGATCACTCTCTTTTCATTGGAGATTTTATTGATTTGCCTCATTTCTCTGAGATTGGATAAGGGTCTATCTTGTTCATTTTTTCAAAGTACCAGCTCTTTCTTTCATCAATTCTTTTTATTGTTTTTTTTTTTTGTTCTCAATTTCTTGATTATTTCCTGTCTTCTGCTGTCTTTGGGGTTAGATTGTTCCTCCTTTTGAAGGGCTTGGAATTATGCATGTCAGGCACAATTTCCTTCAAATACTAAATGCACTGACCAGAATTCCTCTTCTCAGGAGGCAGGACAAGGATAGACAGCATAGACATGAGGGAAGAAGTGAGACAAGGGAGAGAAAAGAAGAAAATGAAAAAGAAACATACAAACAAACAGGAAAAAGAGACAGAAAAAAACCCAGAAAAAAAGAGAACAGGAAAATAAAAACAGTTAATATTTTTGTATGTCCATGCATCAATGAACTTTTCCAGTTATTGCAGCAATACACATCAAGAACAGGAGAAAAAAGAAAAAAGAAAAAAAATGAAAAGAAGAAATGCATATATATATATATATACATATAATAAGATAAAAAATAAAAAAATTATTAACACAAACTTGGAACTATAGTCAGTGTCTCTGATCCGTTTGGGAGGAGATATTCACTGTCTGTCTGGTTTCGATATCAGGGTCTTTCAGTTTGTAATTATGTGATCTTATGAAGAGGACTGGGATGTTCTCAGACTCCTGCGATTCCTAGGAGGGGATTCCAGTGAAGAGATCTGATTCTGGAGTGCACTGATTCCTGATCTTTGCCAGCCTCCCAGGGGATCTGAAAGTCTGAAGTCTTAAGGCTTTTGAGATTTATGAGCAGGGGGAATGAGATGCTATTTATGCTCTCTCTGCACAGGTTGTCTCCAGTGATTTTTGTGCTGGGTTAAAGGACTCAGTGCATTTAATTTGTAATGTGATCCTTCTGGCTCGGGTGGAGGTGGATAGGGCTGAGAAATGCTCCCCTTTACTCCACAAACCTGAATCCACTTAAGCAAAGTGGAGACTGAGTGTGTCCAAAGCCTTCTCTTCCCTGTTTAGCCTGTGGTCTGTGACTGTTTCCTTATGCAGTTTTCAGAGCCTGCTCTGGAGTCCCAGAGAAAGCTTTAGGGTCAGGAGATTGGCAGCTTCCTGGGGCTTTAATGGCTGTGGCTGCTCAGCAGCTCAGCTTTCCTGCCCAGGAGTCTGCCTGGCTAGGCTTCTCTGCAGGCAGCTTCCAGATTCTGTTTTTGCCGCCAGACACAGTGTATGTGTTGGATGGGTGTCTGCAATTGCGCTATCTTTAAAAACCATATCTATGTTCATAGCAGCTCAATTTACAATATCTAAATCATGGAAACAACCCAGATGTCCCTCACGGATCCAAAAGCTGTGATACATATATACCATGGAATTTTACACAGCAATTAGAAACAATGATATTGCAGCCTTTGAAGGTAAATGGATGGCTCTGGAAGAAATTATGCTGAGTGAAATCAGCATAACCCAGAAAACCAAGGGTCGAATGTCTTCACTCATCTGTGGAGGCTGGAACTAGACCCTGGCCATTAAGAGAAGTGGTCTAATATCAGGTGTTAAATCCAGATACCATGTAATGTTAAACAACCTAATACTTTTTTTAGAGATGTTTTGGGAAGGGGAAGGGAGGGATAAGGGTGGGTAATTGGGGGGCACTCTTGGGGGTAAATCTAATTTTCAGAATCTATATACGTTATATATTATTTTGTTAAAATTTGTATGATTGTTCAACAAATTTCTCAATTAAAAAAAACACATAGTTTCTCTGGCTTCTCCATAATGATCTGTTCCCCAGCTGTGTTAGACTCCTCCCTCCCTCCCTGGCCGAATGTATACAGAGACAGCAGAGCTGCCACATCCCTGCTGGGAAGTAAAAAATCCCTCTTTTTCTCAATTTGCTTCTGCCAAGTCTCTGCACCTCAAAAAAACTGCACAGATTAGCACTGGGATTTCATGGTGATAGCCCCCCCAAGTGCACCTCAAAAAACTGTAGATGAATTGGGGATTTTCCATCCAGTCTTGGAGCCTCAGAGGAAGGCATCGCCCTTCAGCTTTCCATCTTATTCTCTCTCATAATTAAATATTTTATCATTTAATTTACCTTTTTTAGTTTAGTAGCTGTATACTATTACTATTGTGTTTAGTGGTTACATTGGGATTTGCCATGTCCATCCTTGACATAACAAGTTACCAAAGTCAATTGTTATTTTTACCCTCCTCTCAATTAGCTGTAAAAACCTAGGAATACTTTGCTTCAAACTTGAAGGGCCAACACTTTCTAGTAGTATGCAGTTGTTATTATACATCTAAAATCCTGCTATTTTATGACTTCATTTAAATTTACCTCTATTCATCGATTTTTGTTCTCTCCCCTGGTATTATTCACCACAGTCTCAAAAAATGGCTGAAGGGATACTTGCAAGCCCCAAGAGTGTGGGAAAGGAAGTGAAAGAAGTTTAGTGATGAGTGATCATCTTAGAGCCAAGGAGGTTAGAAGGAGTTCCTCTAAAAAGAAATAACTTCAGATTTAGGGCTTGGGATATAGATGGGAGCATAGTTCAAGGGAGAATATCATCATATGCAGAATGGGAACTGAGAATCCTCGTGCATGTTTATATTTAGAATGGATTGTATGTTAGAAGTTCTGCTTGAGAATACAATTGGGAAAAAAAAAGATCCTCAAGATGTGAAACACAAAGACTTTGAAATACTTCTCTTCAATGAACCTCAAGTAATATGTTTGGAGAAAAGTAAAAGTCCTTCCTTGCCACTGGTTTTGTGGATACGGGCATTTGACATGAATTTGAGGACTTTTAAAAAAAATTCTATACCCAGTTTCTGAGAGAGTCTGATATATATCTCCAGGATACACATGCCTTCTGTTTGTGGAAGATGTGTTGGTAAGGAATATACAGGGACCAACTTTGTTGTCTGAAAATGTGATCCATTCTTACTTCTTGCTAGTCTTTCACAGAGCTGCCTTTGTGATTTGCCTGAAACTGTTGTAACTGTAAACAGCTTTCTGAGCGGCTGGGTAACCCCAAAGCCAATGGAGGGCAGATCCAGGGATAAGAAGGTGTGCTTCCCTCAACAGCATCAGGCACGAGAGTCACTATTTGGGAGCATATTGCCCCTTAAGGCAGATTCTGCTTCAGCGACCTGAGTTCTTGATAGTGGTCATTGGTATTCCTAGTGCCAAGTCAGTGTGGTCAAGGTGAAACTTGAAGGTGAAATTGATAGAGCCTATCAGGTTCAAGGGGAGCACTAATTTCTCCTTTCCCAGTTGGACAGGACATTGGGCTTTACTGGGTAAGTGAACAGGAGTCTGGGTGAATGGATCAAATATTTTTGATGTCTAAGTTTGCCTGAGTTCTGTGGCACCTGCCAAGAATGAGTGTGGCTGAGGCAAACACTACTTACATTGCCTCCTTTTGGGAGATTTGCTCTCTCATTCCTCAGTCACTTAGAGGTGAGTTAGAACATTCTGGAAATGCAAGTGGCTGCTTCCAAGAACATGGCATTCATAAGAAAGCCACTCACAATTTTTTTTCCATTTTTCAATCTTTAATATCAAAATAATAGGAGACTACTCCATATCACCAAGAGTACATCAGGAATATATTCAGAGTGATGAAAAGGAAAAATTATTTTCCAGCAACTTAGAAATGAAAGCTATTCCAAAGTGTTTATTTAAAAGATAAAAAATTTAATAATAAAAAGGGACTATCTTGTGATGGGTTGCTGTTAGGAAAGAGCAGCTATTACTCAAAGCACTGGGTTTTCTTTTTTCTTTTTTGCTTCTCTCTCTATTCTTCACATCAATCTCAGTCACAAACTAAGGTCTTTGGCTTCAGGTCTCTATAAGCAAAAGAAAAAATAGTTTAAAAAGAAAATAAATGAACAAATAAAGAAAAGGAGAAGGGAGAAAAAAATAAAAAAGAAAAGAGTAAGAAGGAAAGAGAAAGAGAAACAGACAGACTATTGTTTGAGCTGGCAGAAGTCCAAGGGTGGAAAAAAGAGGAACTGATGTATTGAGGAAGCATCCAGTCCCATAACATCTTTCTGGCTTTAGAATACTTGTGGATTTATAACCAAAGCTCTAAATATGTGGGGCAGGGAGAGGAATATAGGTTAATAAATTATATATATATATATATATACACACACACACGCACATATATACACACACACATACATATATATGCATATATATACATATATACACAAATATATATACACATATGTATATAAATGCAATAAAATTGATAAGTTGTATATATATTTTCTATAATATATGTTTATTGGAAACTTGAAACCCATACATTAATTTACATACTAATAATTTATGTAACAAGAAAAATATGGAGAGGACATTGATTGACTTTGGTGTCTCTACATCACAGATTCCAATGTTACTTCAACCTTTGTTAAAATGGAATATTTGACAAAAATTCATGGATTTAATACTGAGGTCAAATCTTATAGTTGTATCTGAGAATCCTCTAAATTTAAATACTCAGCATCTATTTTTTTTTTAAAGAGAGAGGGACAGTGAGAGAGACAGAGAAAGGGAGAAACAACTTTATTTAGTTTTTCACATGGCCTTAATTGCTCCAACACTTAGTTGTGTACGTGGTGCTGGGGTTTGAACCCGGGTCCTTGTGCTTGCCAGGCAAGCACTGAAACCGTTGAGCCACTGCTCCAGCCCCTTATTGAGTTTTTCACATGGCTTTCGTTGCTTTGACACTTGTGTACCTGGTGCTGGGGTTTGAACCCCAGTCCTCATCTTGCCAGGCAAGTGCCGAAAATGCTGAACCACTGCTCTAGCCTCCTCCTCCTCCTCCTCCTCCTCCTCCTCCTCTTCTTCTTCTTCTTCTTCTTCTTCTTTAAGAGAGAAGGACAGTGAGAGAGAGAGAGACAGAGGGAATCAATTTTTATGGAGTTCTTCACATGGCTTTCGTTGCTCTGACACTCAGCTGTGTACGTGGTGCTGAGGTTCAGAAACCCACATACTTGCGTATGCCTGGCAAGCGTTGTTACCCTCGAACCACCGCCTCAACCCCAGCCTCTATGTTCTTGAGAAAATAAATAAAATTTTTAAAAACTGAGTGTATCTTGCTCTAACTGTAGCATTCCTGATTTTCTGTGTCACATACCATTGCTCTAAAATATCCCATATTTATCATTGCTGCTCTTACAAAAAAGATAAATTAAAATTAAAGTAAGTTTTTGGCATTTATTAATTGTTATGAAGAAATGGATTTCCATAAGCTCCAAGGTGATCCCTAACATTGCCTAATGTAAATTAAGCAAGTCCCAAAGATTAAAATCTATTATGTAAACCCTAATTGAGGGGCAATATCCCCTCTTCTCTTCCATTTCACAGCCCAAACGTTTCCCCATTCCAAATTTAAGAAGGAAAAAAGTATGAATGGCACCTAATGATGTATTTCTACAGTCTAACCACTGGTCCAATCTATTAGAAATCACAACTAATTTTGACTATTTTTAAAACTACTGATTGCATTTAATTGACAACTGGTGAATCATTAGCTCCTATACAAATGTCCATCATGTTCTGTGAGAAGCCTATTTCATATCACCCCTCCTAACTGTAGATTACCTCCACCACTGGAGGACACAGTCCACCTTTCCAAGCTGAGGGGTTATTCCACAGCTTTATCATTACATATAAACTTTGCAGACATTAGGAACAGTCACCTTGTCTAGGAGTATGATAATAACATTGTATTGAGGAACTCCTCCTCTGAGGACAAGATTAATTTAATAATACACGCATTGAAGAAATGCATCCCAAGTTTGAGACCCACCTGGATAATTTTAAAAGACCATGTCTTAAACAAAAACAAACAAACGAAAAGGCTCTCTCTTAACAATTTTGACCAATTCCTTGGCTGTGCGGAACCTTTTTGGTTTAATGTCATTACACTCATTGGTTTTTTACTTTAATACTTTCACTTTAGGAGTCTTGTTGAGAAAGTCTTTGCCTACTGCCAACTGCTGGAGTGTTGGTGCTAACTTTTCTTGTAGCAGTTGTATGGTAGCTGATTTAATTCCTAGTTCCCTTATCCATTTTGATTTGATTTCTTTGCAAGATGAGAGATAAGGATCTAATTTCAATTTTCTGCAAATTGCTGTCCAGCTTGTCCAGCACCATTTGTTTAATAGGCTATCATTGCTCCTTGTTATGTTTTCACTCCCTTTGTCAATTACCAGATGTAATTGGGTTTATCTCAGAGTCCTCCATTCTATTTCAATGGTCTTCATTCCTGTTTTGATACCAGTACCATGCTCTTTTTTTTTTTTTACTACACCTCTATAGTATAATTTTAGATGTGGTATTGCCAATATATTTGTTTTCTCTTTCTTGCTTAGTAATTTTTTGGGTATCCTGGGTTTCTTGTTCCAAATAAATTTGAGAATTGCTTTTCTATATCTGTAAAGAATGACATTGGTGGGGCTGGAGAGGTGGCTCAGTAGTTATGGTGCTTGCCTGGCATGTGTGAGTATGTGGGTTTGAAGTCCAGTACCACATACACAACTAAGTGTCAGTATATCAAAAACCACATGAAAAAATAAATAAAAGTGATTCTCTCTCTCTCTCTCTCTCTCTGTCTCACTCTTTCTAAATCTGTGGAGGCTGGAACTAGACCCTGGCCATTGAGAGATGTGGTCTATTATCAGGTGTTAAATCCAGATATTGTATAATATTACACAACCTAATACTTTTTTAGAGATGTTGTGGGAAGGGGAAGGGAGGAATAAGGGTGGGTAACTGGGGGGGGGCACTATTGGGGGTAAATCTAATCTTCAGAATCTATATACATTATGTATGATTTTGTTAAAAATTTGTATGATTGTTCAAAAAATAAATTTCTGAATAAAAAAAATCCAAAAAAAGCCATGACATTGATATCTTTTTTCTATTTAATAATTTTTATTAGATGTATATAGATATACAAGTGAGGAGGGGAACATTATCAAACCATCAATAATCAATGTATATATACTTAGTTATCCAGGGCTAATGCCAAATCATGGATGCCCAACTTGGGTTTCCCCTGTTGCTGTTTCCTCCAGAAGAACTCCTGCGTTAAATGGGTATCTCATGGAGGAATGATATCTGCTTCTGAGATGGTTCCCCCATCTTCCCACTCTCCAGTCTCCAAGGAGTTCTTCCTATACCCACCCCTCTCCCCATTCCCCTCTCTACACCTCCAAGTAACCTAGGGAGCCATCCCCCTATTGCGTTGAGAATCATACAATTTGAAGTTATTGTCAGCTTAGCCGTCTAACATACTGCTTCCCCATGTATTTTAGCTTCCACAGATGAGAGATACCATTCAGCCCTTGAGTCTCTGAGATTGGGATACATCACTTAGCATAATTCTTTCCATCTCCATCCATTTGGCTGCAAAAGCCATAATATCCTCTTCTCTAATGGCCTAATAGAATTCCACTGTATATAAGTACCAAAGGTCTTGTATCCACTCATCAAGTGAGGGGCATCTGGGTTGGTTCCATAATCTAGCTATAGTAAATTGAGCTGCTATAAACATTGATGAAGCCATATCACTATAATATGCTGATTCTAACTCTTTTGGGAAAATACCCAGGGGTGGGATAGCTGGGTCGTAAGGTGGTTCCATCCTTAATTTTTTGAGGATTCTCCACACTGCTTTCCATAGTGCTTGAACCATTTGCAGTCCCACCAGCAGTGTAACAGTGTTCCTCTTTTCCCACAGCCCCTCCAGCATCTGACGTTGTTTGTATTCTTCATTTTTGCCACTCTAACAGGAGTGAGGTGGTATCTCATTGAAGTTTTGATTTGCATTTCCCTTATAGCTAATGATGTAGAGCATTTTCTCATATATTTATGGGCTTTCTGGACTTCCACTGGAGCGAAGTTTCTTTTAAGTTCCTTAGCCCATTTATTGATTGGATTATTTGTGAGTTTGGAGTTTAGTTTCTTTAGTTCCCTGTATATTCTGGAAATTAGCCCTCTGTCCGAGGTGTAGCAATAAAAGGTTTTCTCCCATTCTGTAAGTTCTCTCTTGAGGTTCTTGACTAGATCTGTAGCTGTGCAAAAACTTTTTAGTTTAATTACATCCCATTCATTTATTCTTGATTTTATAGCTTGAGCCATGGGAGTTTTGTTAAGGAAGTAGCTGCCGACTCCTATATGCTATAGTGTTGACCCTACTTCTTTTTCTGGTAAGTTTAAATTTGTTGGCTTAATATCCAGGTCTTTGATCTATTTTGATTTAATTTTTGTACAGGGAGAAGGATAAGGATCCAGCTTCAGTTGTCTACATATGGCTGTCCAGTTTGTCCAACACCATTTGTTGAACAGGCTATCTTTCTTCCACCCTATACTTTTGCCCCCTTTATCAAATATCAAATAGGTAAGGATATGGGGGTTTGTCTCAGGATCTTCTATTCGGTTCCACTGATCTTCGATTCTGTTTTGATACCAATACCATGCTGTTTTTGCTACTATGGCTCTGTAGTATAATTTCAGGTCAGGGATTGAGATACCCCCTATTTCTTCCTTCCTGTAGAGTAATATTTTGGCTAGTTGGGTCTCCTGTTATTCCATATGAACTTGAGAATTGCATTGTCTATATCTCTGAAAAATGCCATAGGTATCTTGATGGATTGCATTGAATCTGTATAGGGCTTTGGGTACAATGGCCATTTTTTATTATATTGATTCTGCCTAACCATGAGCATGGGAATGTTTTTTCATCTACTCAGGTCTTCTGTAATTTCTTTTTTTAGTGTTTGATAGTTTTCTTTGAAGAGGTCCTTAACATCCTTTTTAAGGTTAATGCCCAAGTATTTCATTTTTTTTGGAAGTGATGGTGAATGGAAGAGATTTCCTGATTTCTTTTTCTGCAGATTTGTTCCTGGAGTAAAGAAATGCTAGTGATTTCCTGGAGTTGATCTTGTAGCCAGCTACTTTGCTGAAAACACCTATAAGCTCTAGGAGTTTTCTGGCTG
Source organism: Aplodontia rufa (assembly GCA_004027875.1). Classification (NCBI taxonomy): domain Eukaryota; kingdom Metazoa; phylum Chordata; class Mammalia; order Rodentia; family Aplodontiidae; genus Aplodontia; species Aplodontia rufa. The sequence continues at coordinate 15,932 of PVKS010021390.1, read as the reverse complement.
ATGTTAATGGGTCTTCTAGGTATAGAATCATGTCCTCAGTGAATAGAGATAACTTAACTTCCTCTTTTTTTTTTTTTTTTTAGTGTTTTGCCTGTAGGATGTTTTAATTTCTAATTGTGCCTCTTAGCAAAGATTTTGTAAGTGTAACTGCATTGTAACTTAACTTCCTCTTTACCTATGCAAATACCTTTGATTTCCTTGTCTTCCCTAATAGCTCTGACAAGAGTTTCAGGGACTATATTAAACAAGATTGGGGAAAGTAGACAGCTTTGTCTAGTACCTGAATTCAGTGGAAATGCTTTCAGTTTTTCTCCATTGAGGATAATGTTGGCTATGGGTCTGTCATAAATGGATCTGACATAGTTAAATATCTTCCCTTGATCGCTATCTTTTCCAAAGTTTTGAGCATAAAGTGGTGTTGAATTTTATCAAATGCCTTCTCTGCATCAGTTGAGATGATTATATGGTTTTTGTTTTTAATTCTGTTTATGTGGTGGATTACATTTATTGACTTGCATAATTTGAACCAGCCTTGTTTTCCTGGAATGAAGCCCACTTGATCATAATGTATTATGTTTTTAATGTGCTTTTGTATCTGATTAGCTAAAATTTTATTAAGGATTTTTGCATCAATGTTCATCAGGGAAATTGGTCTATAGTTTTCTTTCCTTGACATGTCTTTGTTGGGCTTTGGAATCAGTGTAATATTTGCTTCATAAAAAGTGTTTGGGAGTGATCCCACTCTATCAATTTCCTGGAAGAGCTTGTAGAGGATCAGTGTTAGTTCTTCTGTTTACGCTTGGTAAACAGCGAGAGCTTTGTTTGCTGCTTCAATTTCATTTTCTGTGATAGGTTGGTTGAGGTTTTTAATGTCCTCCTGTGTTAAAGAGGGGATGTCGTGTGTGTCCAAGAACCTGTCCATGTCCTCCAGGTTATCAAATTTGGCGGAGTATAAGTTTTCAAAATAGGTTCTGATAATCTTCTGGATTTTGGATGAGTCTGTGGTGATATCCCCATTTTCATCTTTGATTTTGTTGATTTTTCTTTATTTCATTAATAGTTTGTATTGGTTTTTTGTTCTCAATTTCATTGATTTCAGCTCTGATTTTGGTAATTTCCTATCTTCTGTTAGTTTTGGGGTTGGACTGTTCCTCTTTTGTAGTCGTTTGTGTTGAAGCATAATGCTATTTATCTGATCTCTTTCTAGATTTTTGATGTATGCACGCAGTGCTATAAATTTACCTGTTAAGAATGCCTTCATACTGTCCCAGAGGTTTCAGTATGTTGTTTCCTCATTCTCATTCAATTCCAAGAACTTTTTAATTTCTCCTGCCAATGCCTCTTTTACCCATCCTTTGTTTAAGAGGTAATTATTCAATTTCCAAGTATTTGAATAGTTTCTGTTGTTTCTCTTGTTGTTGGTTGCTAAGATCATAGCATTATGATCTGACAGAATACATGGGATTATATCCACTTTTTTATGTTTGTTAAGATTATCACAGTGAACTAAGATGTGGTCTGTTTTAGAGAAGGATCCATGCACCACTCAGAAGAAGGTAAATTCAGCTGTCTTAGGATGGAAAATTCTGAAGATGTCTGTTAAGCCTGATTGATTAATAGAGTTGTTGAGACTGGAGACATCTTTATTGATTTTTTGTTTTGATGATCTGTCTATAGTTGATAATGGTGTGTTGAAGTCCACCAGGATTATTGTGTTGAGTTCAATGAGAGGATTAATGTCCTTAGGTATTTTTTCCATATATTTGGGGGGGTGTAATTGGGGGCATAAATGTTAATTATCGTTATATCTTCTTGATGAACTGTTCCTTTTAGTATGATAAAGTGAGCCTCTTTGTGCTTTCTGACTAGTTTTAGTTTAGTTTTATCAGAAACTTGAATTGCCACACCAGCTTCCTTTTTTGGGCCACAGGCCTGGTAGACATTTTGCCATCCTTTCACTTTCAGCCTGTGTCTATTTTTGAGTGTCAAATGTGTTTCTTGCAGGCAACATATTGTTGAATTTTGTTTTTTGATCCAGTGTGTCAGTCTGTGCCTTTTAATTGGGGCATTGAGACCATTCACATTCAAGGTTAGAATAGATATGGGAGGCTGATTCTGACTTTGTATTGATTACAGAGTTTTGAGTCATCTTGGAAGTCAGCTTTTGTATAATATGATTATTGACTCGCTCTTGTTTAAGGATTTAGGATATCATTGGCATTTTCTTCTGAATGGAGAACATCTTTGAGAATATTCTGTAGAGCAGGATTTGTGTTCATGTATCTTGCTATCTTGAGTTTATTATTGAAGTATTTAATTTATCCTTCACATTTGATGCTGAGTTTTACTGGATATAATATCTTTGGGTGGAAGTTGTTATTTTTTAACAGTTGAAAGATATTGTTCCAAGCTCTTCTGGCCTTCATTGTTCTGAAAAATTCATAGTGATCTGAATTGGTTTGATTCTGAATATGATTTGGGGCTTTTCTCTAGCAGCTTTAAGAATTCTCTCTTTAATTTCTCTGTTATTCATTTTGTATATGATATGTCTTGGTGAGTTTCTCAACTGATTAGGTCTATTTGGTTTTCTATAAGCATCTTGGATGTGATATTCCAGATCAATAGCAAAATGAGGGAAATTCTCACTTCTGATTTTGCTTAAAAGATTCTTGAAGCCTCTTGTTTGCTGTTCAGAGTTTTTCTCCAGGCCAATGATTCTTAGATTATTATGCCTCATCACATCAACTATTACTTCGAAGTTCTGATTATGTAATATAAGCTGTTTATCTTGTTTATCTTCTTTGAATTCTACATTGTTTAGCATATCCTCATTGTCTGATACTCGTTCTTCAAGAGCTGAAGTTCTATTTTCAGTGGAGTAAACTCTGGTGTTGATTTCTTTAAGTGAAGTTTGATTTGGTTAACCATGTTCTTTAATCCTGTTAGCTCTGCTACATCTCTTTTCAGGATGTCTATATCTTTGTATAGCTGATCTTTCATCTCCTGGAACTGATCCCTTATTTCCCTGTAGAAATTGTCTCTCATCTCTTGAAATTGCTCCCTGATCTCTTTCCTTATTTCATCTCTCAACTCTTTGATTGCATTACTAATCATAATGCTGACACAATGCCTTTGGTTTTCATCTAGGGCTCCAGCAATGGGATCCTTTGGTGGAGAGATGTGGGGTTGAGGAGAGGAGTTATTTCCCCTTTTCCTCATTTTCTGAGCCTGAGAGCATGTCTTGTACTTCAAGTAAGTTGCTCTTGGTGGAGTAATTGGAGCTTCCTATGGCTTTGCTTTGTTGTGATGGGTTTCTTTGAGAGAGATCTCACAGTGTATTATGAAGGCAAGCCAGTGCCCATTTTGAAGTGTGTCTATTTCTTGAGATAACAGGGTCTCTCTTGGAAAATTGAAGATAAACTGGAATTTTCCCAAGCAGACCCGGAGCCTCAGGAAATGCTGCCTCCCTTCAGGTCATCATGTTGCATCCGTTGACATTGATATCTTCATAGTGATTGCATTGAAACTGTATAGTGCTTTTGGTAGAAAGCCATTTTATTTGTATTAATTCTGCCTAACCAAGAGCATGGAATATCTTTCTCATCTTTTTTTAACTTCTTTGTTTAATGTCTGTTAATTTTCATCATAGAGTTCTTTTACTTCCCTTGTTAGATTGATTCATAAGTATTTTATTTTTTTGAAGATATTGTGAATGGGACCAATTTCCTGATTTCTTCTTCTACCTATTATTGTTGGTGTACAGGGAAGCTATTTATTTCTAAGCATTGATCTTGTAGCCTGCCACTTTGCTAAATTAGTTAATAAGCTCAAGCAGTTTTCTGATGGTATTTTTTAGATCATCCAATGTATATGATCATTTCATCAGCAAAAAGGGATAGCTTTACTTCCTCTCTTCCTATTCTTATCCCTTTGATTTCCTTCACTTGCCTGATTGTTCAAAAGGTATATTGAATAAAAGTAGTGAGGGCAGATAGCCTTGTCTTGTTCCCGACGTAACCCACTTTAAATTCTCTACATTTGGGGCTGGAGCGATGGCTCAGTGGTTTCCATGCTTGCCTCACAAGTGTAGGGATGTAGGTTCATTCCCCAGCACCAGGTACACAATGAAGTGTATGAGCAATGACAGGCAAAAGAAAAATTGAATAAAAATTGGTTCTCTCTTTTGTTCTCTCTCCCTCTCATTGTCCCTTTCTCTTAAAAAAATTGTTTACACTTACATTTCCAATTCTCCACTGGGGAGTATATATTCTGTATTCTAGAGTAATTATTACAATAAACTATAAGAAAGACCATAATATCTAAGAAAGTACTGGAGATTCTCCCTTTGCCTTGCTGGTAGAAGCTTGATTAGTAATGTTTTGACTATTCTGAGTTCTGTGTTCCAAAGGAATTTGAGAATTGCTTTCACAGTGAGTCCTATTCTGGGTGGTCCTGGGTCACTAGACTCTTTCTGGGCATCTAGGTAAGGTCCAGGCATATCTCAGTGCCTTAAATGGATCATAAAAAAGCCTGAATTTTAAGGAGAACATAAGTTAGGAAAGTGATAAAAATAAAAAAGAAAAGAAAAAGAAGAAATAGAAAAAAACAAGACACTGGAACACCTAGAGAAAACAGCATACAAAAAATCATTTCACCACTCATGTTACAAATAAGCATTTCCTGGAATTGAGATGAGACTCATAAGTGAAAATGAAAGTATTTTTTTCAGAATTAAGAATGGGCTAGCATTTCGTGACATAGCCATAGAGTGGAAAGAAGGGCTTTATTCATTTCATTAATTGATCCAACACTTATTAAGATCCTATGATGTACAGACTGTGTGCTCTCTCTTTGAGGAAATCTCAGGTGGATCGAACACGGAATAAATCAGTGGACTTCTAGCAGACCAATGCAGAACACAGACAACAGTGCTATTCTCAGCACAAGGGGTAAAGACAAGACCCCCAGCTCTGTGTAGGGTCAATGGGAAATTTCCCCTCTGCCCTCTCAAGGATCATTGGAATTAAAACAGAAAGATTAAATAGGAGAAAAGTATGTATGTATGTGTGTGTATATATATATATATATATATACACACACACACACACACATATATATATATATATATATATATATATATATGCATAAAGGGATGAGGAACAAGCACAGGAATATGTTCACCCTCCTGATCAACATTATTAACAAACTTACAATCCCTTTTCTACCTGGAAGAGAAAGGTTGGGACATGTAGAAAATTTTCAGAGCTTATAAATTATTATTAGTTGAGAAGGTGGTCTCCAGAACAGTCTCTTTGAAGTTTGAAATGAGCCCAGAAGACAGAGTCTTGTAAGAGAAGTCCATGCAAATGTAGTTACACCCCTCATTCTTCTTTTTGAGGTAGATAATGGGATTTCAGGGGATAGAATCAATCATACTCCTTTTGCAATCTGGTCTTAATGCAGATAAGGACAATTCCAGAAGCAGCTTGTATTCATTTTACATCAAATTTCTCAGCACACAAAATGTGTCATCCTGTGGATATTTCATTTTCTGAGCCCTAACAAGTTTAAGAAGCATGCAGACATTGGAGAGACTCAGGGGTTCAAATTAAACCCTTAGAATACTGAACCTGGAGAGATGCTTACTGATACCACGTCTTCTGACAGATTTCATCTTCAAAGTCAGTTCTGTGCTAGGGATAAAAGAATTCATATTAGATCATGTACTTCTGGCCAAACTCTAGGTGAGATTTACAAATGTCATCTTACTTTGTCCTCACAACTGTTACTCAGGTAAATAACAGTACTGCCACCAGCAAATTGATCCACCACTTAGGTGCTTCTCCTTTCTCAGGTTGTCCTTCTCATATACATATAGATAGTGTAGAGAAGCTTTAAATTTACTCTTTTGCCTCATAGTTTGGTAAGTTTGTTTTATGAAATGTGCTCAACATGAAAAGTATTTAAGGAAAAAATGCCTACAAGATATTAATGTGCTTAAGCAAGGAATCCATACCCAAAGTATGAGACTCAAACGGGGCAAGATAGATGTCTTTTATGCAGAGCTAAACAAGGAAAAAAGGGTGAGTCTTCTGGGAGGGACGGTGGCATAAGTGCGGGAAGGGCTGGGAAGGAAGAGCACATTGAGCTATTGTTGTCAATTTCTTAAGCAGATGAAGTTTCCCAGGTAGCAGGCATAAGCAGAAAACTGTCTGGGTCTGGTGTCAGAAACCCAATCTCTTCTTCCTGTGACAAGATCTTTCATAGGTATGAAATAGGTTATCACAGAGAATAGTCTCTACCTTAATCCACTGTGTACTTTACCAATGCAGCTAATTATAGATTTCTTTTTACAAAAAGAAAGTTTTCCAGAGACCTTCATTTGTCCAAGTGGTTGGAGTCTTTCTGAATTAGCAATTCAAATTATTACAAAGAAATATACTTTAAGTGATGTACTTTGATTTCCTTTGCTAGTAACTGTTGGATCTGGGCTCAAACTTGGACTAATACTAAAATTCTTGTTCATTAGAAAATACCTGTGCTCTCATTGAAAGGGAGATCAGGCTTAGTGGAAAGACAATGTGTCAGCAGCCTAAAAACCTGTGTTCCTCATGTGAATTCATTGAAATAGCCAAAAACATCCCCACAGACACCTGAGGAATTCAACTCAGATACACTAGTTTCCTTATTCAAATGTCATACATTGGTTGAACATCCATGCATTTCACGTTCTTTGTCTGGGACTTAAGAAATAAGCATGAATAAGAGACCCTCCCACAACAGGAAGGAGAACTGAGAGATGACCTTTTCTGAGGCTAAATACAGTCCTCTTCTCACACAAGGAGCCAGAACTGACTGCAGCTCTGAGTCCTCAGCCTACCAGACTTTTGGAAGGAAGTAGCTTGTGGTGGTGCACTTTTCTCTGAAGGGACCTGAAGACAGGCCCTTGGCCTTAAGGAGATATGTAAGTGAAAAAGAAGTTGAGAAATGGGGTAGACAGAGAGATATAACAGCAGATGGTTCTGAAATCCAGATGGGAAAACTGTAGTCAGAGTTCCTTGATTAGGTTTCTAGATCTTTTTGTTAGAACGACCTTTGCTTCTACTCCTCAGGCTCTTGGTTCTGTCAACTGAGTCATCCTTCGTTTTTAATGGAAAGTAGAACATGTTTGATTGAGTTCTTTTACATGCTTGCTTCCTGCCTGTAGACTTTCAGGGGTGAAGGAGGATATAAGAGCTCCCTTTCATTTTGTACTCACTGTGTCTCTTTCAGTCCAAGTTAGCAGTGTTTCTGTTGTACTAATATTGTCAAGAACTTGGAGTGACCTTATTTTTCTTTAGGAGCTTACTCCATTAGGCACATGCATACATAATTTTCAGCTGAACTCTCCTGTACTGTAGTCTCCTGCTAGATTTGTGAATGATGTTGTCCTAAATCTTCTTCTAGCACTTCTGGATTGATTGCTAGCACTATGCAAAAACTTATTCTCTTGGAAAAGTTCTCTGAGCACCTGATTACTCTGGCCTTTTAATTTTTTGTGGTTTGACCAAAACATACCTGTTACCAAAGTCCAGTCTTCGTCCCTATTGCCAATCCTACAATGAGTTCACTGTTTTGAGAAAAAGGACAAAGAATTTTTATTGCTTGTTATCAGAAGGGAAGCATAGGAGACTCCTTTCCCTGAGTATTTGATTCTCCCCATCAGAGTTGTGAGAGGTGCTTGAGATCACCCCTAGATAATTCCAAAGAATTGAGGCAGGAATCCAGGGGACTCAATGCAGGACCGTAAAAGGGTGCCGGTCACACTTTGAAGCATTTTATTCCCTGTGATAGTTTACAATTTAGCTGTGATAGCTTACAATTCAGCAAGCCAAACTACATCTAAGAAAATATTTTAATGACTACTTTGTTTATAATATCCAGTGTATGTAATGCTGTGATCTCTCAACTCCAGATGTCCTTCAACTCTACAGCTGGTGTTTTGCATCCTTTACCTGAACATGAACTCCTAACTTATATAATGTTGTGATCTTCACTTGGGACTTGGACCACAGACCTTACATTTAAGGTCTGATATCTCAGGTGTCCCTGAGAAGATATGTCCCAAGACCTCAATTTCAGTACTACATGTTGAACTTTAAATGAGCTTGTTCCTATTTTATCACCCATTCTATCCCACATAATACCCTCCTTGCTATTTTATACATTTATGACATTATTAAACACAAGATAGCTTGATGTAGCAGTATCAAGCAGCTAATAGTTTGTTGAATACACATCAAAGCAATGGGTGCACCCAGAAACGACATAGGAGGACAAAGGCCCCAGAAATGGGGGTAACCATTGAAGCCATGAAGGGAGCCAAACAGGCCATAGAATTATGATATTTTGTGAATTAATTATGTGTGCTTCTTAATTATGAATCACTCTGGTACCAAAAATCAGAAATATTAAAAATACACATGCCAGGGAATTGTTGACACCATATATTTTCTTTTGAAAACAATTATTCAATATAAATGCAATTTGGTAGTACTGTAGTTCACAGTTCTGCCAGTTTTTGATTCATCTCTGCTAAAATTTTAACAGTAATATTTGTTATTTTACTTGTGGAACATGCCAATGTCTTTGCTTTTCTTTGTAATCCCACAATTTGACTCAGAACAAGCAAAACAAATAAGGCAGATAGTGATTACAGTGGATGACATTAAGTGTAGGTTATCATTGCAATCAGAGGGAAGGCTGCATCTTAAACACTGAGGGCTGCTTGACAATGAAGGAAGTAATGGAACAGTTCTCCCAGTGACACAGGATCCTGAAAAATGTGTTGGCAATGCCATGAAGGTTACATTATCACAAAAGAATGATCATCCCCTGGGTAATCATTTTCCCAATGGTTGAGAGATATTGGTTGAAGAATTACAGTATGACATTAGGGTAATACAATTCATACATAAACAATCCTGTTCCATCACAACACGAACAGGGAGCCCCAAGATAGGGCATGCAGTCACGGACTCCTGCTAAGTGATATCACCCATAGTCAAATTTATGTGCTAATTTAAAGTCACCCCTAAACTAATTATATTTCTTCACAACAATTTGTGTATAGAAGGGGTCTTCTTGAAGCCAAAAGGAGGTCTTAGTTTTGGAGGCTTCAGCCATTTGAATTCAGAAATTAGGGGAGTCTTTATCTCCAATTATCAAAGATTTAATTTGTACCATCACTGTGGCCTTCCATGTCATAGTATGCACTTGTCCCTTTTTTCATTTTCTACAAGTATAAATCCCTGTAACTTGAAAATACAGTATTATTTCTTTTTGATTGATCAGTTAAATTATGCCATCCCAATTGCTGTTGTCTTTGTGAATAGACAAGATACCCATTATTTCTCCAGTCAATAGTTTCAAACTTGGGGTTGGAATCATCATAACAAGCATAAGAACATCTTAATATGAGATTACCAAATTTTTCCCACTGTCAGAGGCACAACCTGTAAAATACATGAGGCAGGGCCAATGCAAATTTGTATCAGTGCGATCATCATGAAAAACAACGTAAGAGGTAAGCAGGGTCAAAGGCTGCTTTCCCTGTTTCAAAGTACATTCAGCCTCCTGGCACAGCATTTTAATCTGACCCCAAGTAGGGAGTTCAGCCCGTTGAGTTCACTTCGTGGGTTTTTCTTTGGCTGTAGTAATCTTCATTCTTTTAACTGAGTGCTCTAGAAGATCCATGGAACTCTACCATTTCATAGTCAAGGTTTAATACACCATTGGGGTATCTAGACAGTTGTTCTGTCTCTGGTAATGACACAAGCATGCCTCCCCCCCATTCTATAGCTTATCTTCTAGCCAATCCCTAGAATTAGGCTGTCTCCACCGTACTTTAGTTCTGTTTGTATAGATGTTTGCAACTCTTCGTCTACATTGCTTGTTCATTTTTGTCCTCATAACTTTTCATTTCCTGTTTCTCTATTTTTATGGAGAATCTCAAAATTTAAAGAATGTAAGGCTTTTATTGATCTTATTCTTGAGGGTTCCTTATCTCCCCATTTTGTTTTGATAAATAAAGTTTAAATATGGTTTGGCATCATTCCACAAGTGCTTGACCTTTGGAATTGTATTGGATACCAGTAATGTGGAAAATATGATAGGAAGTGCAAAGGCAATGCATAGTGGTGGAAAGGTAGACTGGGGAATTATCAGTTTTAAGTTGCTGAGGGATTTCTAATATGGTAAAAACCTGCAATAAATGATATATAACATCTGAGGATTTTTTTTTCTGTTAATGCAATTGCTCAAGTTAAAGAAGAAAAGGTATCCATCATAATATGAACATAGCATAATTTACCAAATTTAGGACCAATAGTAACTTTCATCTGCCAGATTTTATTGGACATCTCTCTTGTGGGATCTGTCAAGTATCCTGTAAAGAAATTTCTTATTTATGAGCTAAAAAGGAAGCAGGGTTATGTGTAAGTTGGTGTCATGCAATCATGTCATCAGCATGAACTAGTGGGGAGTCCAGTTGATCTGCTTGTCTGTTTTTTTTTTTATACAGCTCCAGATAAAGTTGAATGTCTGAATAAATGAGTAATAAACTCCACATAAGCTCGGTGAACCATACCTTTGAAGGTGGGGGAAGAAGGGAGGGAGGCAGGAAGGGAAGGAAGGCATAAGGGGGGGATGTTATCAATACAACAGGGAATACTCAACACCCATTAGAAGCCTCGGCTATACACTGGCAGGCAAAGAAACTCAAGATATATCAGCAATTATTAAACATGTATGTGTTCATTTCAAATTATATTATGGTGGGATTACAAAGGAGACATGGGTTTGGGGAATGGATGAAGTGAGGTAGATTCCGGTTTAGGATTGACCTTAGCTTACTATCTCACTATGTCAATAGCCATGTATGCCTGATTATGTAACAGCAATTCCCTCTAATATGTAAGCCTATGTCAAACTAATTAAAAAAATAGTAAAAAAAAAAAAAGAATGGCATAGTCCTTTGGCATATTACACATTATAACTGTAAAAATAAAGATGTAATAAGTTTAGCAGTATATTTAATAATAATTACTGTTTTCAGCAGAAGTATTTTACAAGCTAGATATTGAGACTCACAATATTAATAGACAAAGATATATCTGATAAAAGAATTAAAATAGCACATATATAATAGCATATAACTCATTTGGTTGTGCTGAGTGATAGGGAGTGGAGATAATTTTTATTTTGGGCCCCTTATAGGTTGCTTTACTGTGTTTAGTAGCAGTAGTAAAGAATACAAATGCATCAGGAATAGGAACCATTTTACAAATGTGAGGGAGTATTCACATAGTTAATTTTGAAAAGGAAAACAGTTTGTTCTTTGGATAATGACAAGTAAACAGTACTAAAAATCAGTTACAGCTATTTGTCAAGCCAGACTCATTCTTTAAGCTTTTAAAATCTGATTATGAGGGGCTGGAGTGATGGCTCAGTGGTTACAGTGTTTACCCAGCATGCGCAAGTACTCCAGTTCAAACCTCAGCACACACGTACAAAACTAGGTATCTGAGCAACAGACAGCCATGTGAAAAACCCAATAAAAATTGATTCTCTCTCTCTCACTGTCTTTCTCTCTTTTTTAAAAAAATCTAAATATGAGATAAGGGCATGTCAATTGAGGCAGAAACCTTACCTAATAAAATATGTAGATATGCCTGAGCCTTTTGAGTAAATATTGCCATTTTGTAAAATATGTTTTTAAAGATTTAGGGGGATTAATTGGTAAAAAAATCCATTTAATCCAAGTATCATCCTGTATCAAAAGGCCCATAAATTGGTGTAATATAGGAAAAGTCAACAATTGTATATGTTTATGAGGATCAATATATTGCAACAGAGCAGAATGGACCTGCTTCTCAATCCATTTTAGTTTTTTTGTGACTTGAGGAGTTAATGTTCTAGGACTGTTAAGATCAGTAGGGCCATGACTGATTTTTAAATAGTTGTGCTAATTGATGAGTAGGTATTCCTAAAGAAGGCCTAATCCAGTTAATATCTCCTAACAACTTTTGAAAATCATTTAAAGTATTAAGTGAATTTTTTGTATATGTGCTTTTTGTGGAATAATCATATTTCTATTTATTTTTGTTCCTAAATATATGTTCCTGTCATTTAATTTTATCAGTTATAATAACCAATCCAGCCCATTGGAGGGTCAATTTTGTTTTTGTGCAATTTATGTAATTGGTCTTCCGTAGGGTCAGATAATTATACATCATCCATATAATGAATAATACAATTCTGAGAAAATTTTGCTCTTACAGAGTGTAAGGCTCATCCTACAAAAGTTTGACATATAATGGGCCTATTTATCATTCTTTATGGTAATACGTTTTTAATTGTTGAATATGGACTTACAATTAAGGGGGAATCATTATCAAACAATCTAGAACAAATGTATATTCACATAGTTAGCCAAGGCTGCTGCCATTCCTTGGTTTTCCCCCTTGGGTTCCCCATGGTTCCATGTTTCCAGCAATTAAACCCCTGTGTTAAATGGACTTCTAGTGAAGATCAGAGGTTTCCCTCTGAGTTGAATCCCCCATACACCCTCCCTCCAGTCTCCTTGATATCCTTGCTAATTCCTCCCCCCTCCTTGTCCCCCTCTCTACGTCTGCCAGCATCCTATGCAAGGTTCCCCCTGTTCATGTAAAAATTCATACATGTTGAGATTATTATTACCACAGCCATCTATTGTGGGGAGCTGGATTGTCCCCCGGGGGCCGATCAGGAGGTGAGTGCCGACGGCTGGAACCCGGGTCCCCCCTCGTCCGGGGACCCCTTCCCTCCCAGCCGGGGAAACGAGGCAACCACACGCAGCTGATGGCAGCTCAGAATCCATTTATTACTAAGGCACATGGGTTTTTATAGAGGAGGAGGGGAGACAGCCAATAAATCAATAATCCTTCTAAGGGAGTTGCCAGGTGTTATGCAGATTTCAGTACAGACAAAAGATAGGAACATTCTGTGGTCAATACATTCTGACCCACCCTGTTTGACCTTTTGTAAAACAAAGCACGACCTAGCAGCCCCTCCTGAGGGAATTTATACAAATAGTAACAAGATAGCTCCAGGGCAGCTGATGAACCGGAGTGAAGGTCAGACCAAAGGTCAGACCCCAACAATCTATCATACTGTTTCCACTTATGTTCTAGCTTCCACAAATGAGAGAAAACATTTGGCCCTTGAGACTCTGAGATTGGGATATTTCACTTAGCATAACTTTTTCCATCTACATCTATTTGGCTGCAAAAGCCATGAAATCATTTTCTCTAATAGCCAAGTAGTATTCCATTGTATATATGTACCAAAGTTTTTGAATCCACTCATCCATTGAGGGGCATCTGGGTTGGTTCCATAATTTAGCTATAGTAAATTGAGCTGCTATAAACATTAATGAAGCCATATCTCTATAATATGCTGATTCTAACTCTTTTGAGAAAATATCCAGAAGTGGGTAGCTGGGTAATAAGGTAGTTCCAGACCACATGGTTTCCAGAGTGGCTGAACCAGTTTTCAGTGCCACTAGCAATGTAACAGTGTTCCTCTTTTCCCAGAGCCCCTCCAGAATCTGTCATTGTTCATATTCTTCATTTTTACCACTCTAACAGAGGTGAGGTGGAATCTCATTGAAGTTTTGATTTGCATTTCTCTTATTGCTAATGATGTAGAGCATTTTCTCATTTATTTATGGGCTTCCTCTGGTGAGAAGTTTCTTTTTAGATCCATCACCCATTCATTGATTGGATCATTTGTGGTTTTGGTGTTTACTTTTTTGAGTTCTTTGTATATTATGGATATTAGCCCTCTGTCCGAGGTGTAGCAGGTAAATATTTTATCCCATTCTGTAGGATCTCTCTTGACTAATTCTTTAGCTGTGCAAAAGCTTTTTAGTGTAATTGCATCCTATTCATTTATTCTTGACTTTACTGCTTGTGCCATGGGAGTTTTGTTAAGGAGGATGGTGCCAACCCTTATGTCCTTTAGTGTTGATGGTATTTCTTGTTCAAGTAAATTTAAAGTTGCTGGCTTAATATCCATATCATTGGACCATTTTGATTTAATTTTTGTGCAGGGTGCAAGGTAAAGTTCCAATTTCAGTTGTCTGCATATGGCTGTCCAATTTGTCCGATACCATTTGTTGAACAGGCTATCTTTCTTCCACACTATGCTTTTGCCCCCTTTTCAAATATCAGATATTTAAAGGTATGGGGGTTCATCTTAGAGTCCTCTATTCTGTTCCATTGGTCTTCAGTTCTATCTTGATACCAATACCATGCTGTTTTTGTTACTATAGCCCTATAGTATAATTTCAGGTCAGGAATTGAGATACCACCTGCTTCTTCCTTCTTGCTGAGTAATATTTTGACTAATCTGGGTGTTCTGTTATTCCATACAAAATTGAGAAATGCTTTTTCTATATCTGTGAAGAATGCCTTTGGTATCTTGATGGGGATTGCTTTTAAATCTGGGCTTTGGGTACAATGGCCATTTTGATTATATTAATTCTGCCTAACCATGAACATGGAATGATTTTCCATCTACTCAGGTCTTCTTCAATTTGTTTTTTTAGTGTTCGATAGCTTTTGTTGAGGAGGAACATGGCATCCACACCATCAGCAGTGATCCCCTGATGCTACTGAGCAAAGGTTTGCACTTCAGGATTTGGACGTGGTATCCAATGGTAGGACGGGGTTCACATTGTATGGGATGTTTAATTTTTTAAAACCAAAGGAAAAGAGCTTTGCATTAATGAATTTATACAGCAAGTTTGTTGCTCCAATTGATGCCAGCTTCACAGTTGGGGGAGCAGGGAGCTATCCCAGAGGGGAGGAAGCAGGGCATAAGTAATTTAACTTAGACACAGCTAGGAATGCCCTAACAGACTCCTGCACTCACAGTTTGTAAAAGCTGATTCTCCAACACTGGGACAGATGTAATCACTCACAATACCGAACCTACAGCTATTCCTCTGTGCAATTTAGCCAACCGGCACCAACTGCCATCTTGAGATTTCCTTAAGGGCAGGGCTGGTCACTTCTTTTTCAAAGGTGAAACCAGACCTATCATTTATGCTCAGATTAGGGACCTCAGTCTCCATGAACAGAGAAGCAGATCTAAGCACTGTGTCATGGCCGTCTGCCCAGGGGATTATGTGAGTCTGGGAACTCTCTCTCTGCCTTGTGGGACATGCAAGTGGTGGCTTCCTGACTGCCCTCTTACACGCCCAAACAGGAGGAGTCTGCAACCAAAACTCCACTCAGTAGGGTATATCTATCCAAGGTGGCCACTTGCTGCAGTTTCTCCAAAATCTGCCTATAACATTCCAACAAGGTGGGAACTAGCACCAGCCTCAGGTGGGACTGGGCTTCCATGCCCCCTAGTGGTTGCAACTGAGAACTACATAAACACTGACCCAGTTAGCCTCCTTCTCTCCAGTCTTCCCTTGCTGGAACTGTGACAACCCCACTGGCCACTCTCCTTGGAACAGTCAGAGTCCCATACATCTACACCAGGATCTACTAGTCTCCCAGCAGCTCCAGGATCCCCAGTTTAAAAGGTCAGGAGTTTGGTCAGGCAGAAAATAATCTGCCCAGGAGTGCATTTCAGGTGGCACTGAACTCTGTTCTCACAGGATGCAGGAGAGGGCAGGGTCTTCTACCCCTCTACAGCTGAAATTTTTCACGAGATCCTCTAGGAAAACAAAAGGCCACCAGAGATTACCAAGCTTTATCCACCCCCCCTCCCCTTAACAAGCTCAACTGGGAAGAGTCTCCAGCTTAGATGGCAGATATAAATGCATTCCCCCATGGTATATATTAACCTGGGGGCAAAAACTCAGAACTTTTCCAAATCCTTTCTTCTTTCTTCCCCTC
>PVKS010021389.1:0-35535 GCA_004027875.1 Aplodontia rufa | reverse complement strand
AACTGAGCTTGTCCTCAAGAGCCTTTGTACTTCACTTCTCCCCAGTACTCAAATGATTTCTGTCATCAGGTCTCAGAGCAAGTGTCATCTGCTCCAAAATGCCTTCCCTAATTACCTGTTTCAGATAGCCACCACCACCACCAGGTCATTATCTCCAACACGCAATTTCCTTTAAAGCACTTATCACTGTCAAATTTATGTTCTTCCCTGATAACGTTTCTCTTTATTGTCCATCTCCCTTTGCTAGAAGACTTAACTGTTCATGTCTTCTTTCTTCACTATTGATTTCTCCTTCATAATACATGTTCAATAAATGTTTGATGAAGAAATGTCTCAAGTGTGTACCAGTATTGCCTTATTCCTTTAGAACTAGCAGAATTATTGTTATCAGTTTATTGTCGTTATAATGATTCCACTACACAGATTAGGAAACTGAGGCTTGGAGAAATGAAATAGTTGGCTCAAGGTCACCCAATCAGGAAATGATGGCACTTGGATTCTGAACTTCCACACCATGCCCACTTGCAGAGTTCCACAGGGGCTCCTCTGACCCCCACCACAGACCCAATCCACCATCTCTAAGCCTAGTCCCTGTCACAGGAATCGGCTTCCTCCCAGACTCCTGCTCTCCCACTGTCCAGCCCCTTAGTCCATCAAGGAAAGTAGCCCTCTGATCCCAGGACGAGACCCAGACACCAGGAGGCCTGATAAGAGACCCTGCCCCCCTAATGCCCACCCCAAACCTGGGAGAGAGCCCCAGAGGATGCCTATCTGGGGGCACTAGGCGGGGGCCCAGAGAATGAGGAACCACATCTCTGGATCCTCCCACTGGCTGCAGACTCAACTGGGTGTGGTGAGGGTGGGAATAAAAGGGTCAGTATATATTGAGAGGAACAGAGAAAAAACGAGACCAAAGAGGCTTGGACAGTAAGGGAGGTTGGCGGGGGGGGGGAGTGAGACACAGAGGTGGAGAGAAGGAGGGAGCCCAAAGGAAGGGAGAGCGAGGGAGGGTGGAAGGCAGTGAGGGAGGCGGGGGCCTGCAGAGGGTGGAAGGAGGGAGGAGAAGGGCGGGGCACGGAGGCCCGAGCAAGGGACGAGACTCCAACTCTTGACTTTTTCCTCGGCTCTCGGTAAGTTTCCAGTCCGTTATTCGGGCTGGGATTTCTTTATTTCTTGGGAGTGTGGCAGTTTGGGAAAGACATCCCCAGGATGGGAGAGAGACCCCCCGCTTTTCCCACCCCCCCCATATCCTTGTAATTTAAGAAGTGATCTCAGCACTTGGGGTAGAGATCCAGGAAGGCTGGGATCGGCATGGAATTTGGGTCCCAGCAGAGTCCCCGACAGGAAAACATCCTGCAGTTTCTCCCCAGAACTATCCACTCTCTCCCGAGATGCATGGAAACATGTCCGGTGTGAGGGACCTCCAGGCCCAGGCCCCCATTTCTGGACACTGAAGTGTGGTGGGAGGCTGGCTCCTTCTTCAGCCTCACTCCCCCCAGCACATCACATCCATTCCGCCAGGGCAGGAACTGGTCTAGCAGCAGGGTGGGGTGAGGACTCCTGAACATAGCCAGGGGCTGGGGTTTCCCTGCTGCTTGGAGACAGGGGAGTGGATGAGTCACCAGATGACTCACCCAGTCCCCCTCCTCCCCACCACCCCAGGATGAAAGTGGTGTGAGTCAAGGATGCCTGTCCCAGGGGCAGTTCCTACTCCTGATAAATCGGGAGTGGTGGTCAACTCAATTTTCATAAGCTGACCCATATGTCCCCAGGGACAGGACTCTGAGGAAACAGGGGCCACATTGCTAGTCGTATTCATTCCAGCACCCAGAATCTGATCTCTGGCATTCTCCCTTCTCTGAGAAATGCAAGTGTCCAGGACTCATCCTCCTCCTTCCTGAGAGGCCCAGGAGTCCAGACCTTGGAGTCCAGGCTCCCAGTGCTTCTCCCTCAGACCCAGGGGTCCAAGTCCCCAACCCTCTTCCCTCAAATCCTGGGTCCAGGTCCCCAGTGCCTCCTCCATCAGGATTCCAGCATCTCACCGCCTCGGTGCCAGTCTCTTGAGCTTCCATCTCCTAACTACCCACTCCCCAGGCTCCCATCACAGCCATGTCGCTCCTCCTGCTGGTGGTTTCTGCCCTTCACATTCTCATTCTCATCCTGCTTTTCGTGGCCACTTTGGACAAGGTAAGCCTTCTTGGAGGCGGGGCCTCCCGCTTTCCTGCAGACAGGCCACATCCCTCAAATCACTCTGGCGCTGCCACCTTTCCCTAGTCTGCACCCCATCTACTACTACATCCCTTGCCCTCGGGGTCCCCTCTCCACGCACCTTGCTCTTTTCCTAACCCTTCCTAGTCTTCCAGACCCTGCCCACCTTCCCTTCCTAACTCCGAGCTTGTCTCTTTCTCCATCCCAGTCCTGGTGGACTCTCCCGGGAAAGGAGTCCCTGAATCTCTGGTACGACTGCACGTGGAATAACAGCACCAAAACGTGGGCCTGCAGTAATGTTAGTGAGAATGGTAAGGACTGACGAGTGGGGGCTGCTCTGCGAAAGGGCAGGGGAAGCCCCAAGTCTCCTCCCCACTCTGAGACAGACGGTTGAGAACCCCTAAAGTTTGAGTGGATGGGGTGCCAGCCAGGAGGCTAAGTGGGTGGGGGCAATGCATGCCCCGTCTACTGCTCCTGTTCTAGATGTTGGACCAAAACCCTCACTCATTATCTGGAAAGGGTTAAGACCACTTGCTATAGGTTTAGGAAATGGGGAGAGAGTCCCCCAAATTCTGAAAAGATACTTTCTTTCCAAAGTTTTAAGGAGATGGTGTCTTGAGAGGAGCATGGAACCAATTTGTCCAAGTTCTAAGAGGGTGGAACATTAAGTTTCTAAAAGGGTGGGACCAGTAAGTCTTGAGTTCTAAGAGTACAAAACTGCATCCATGTAAGAGTCCTAAGTAAAAGAAGGTGCGGCTGGGGAAGTGGCTCAGTGGTAGAGGCTCACCTAGCCTGAAGTACCCGGAATCTGATCTCTGGCATTATCCCATCCCTGAGAAAAGCACAAAATTCACGAGTCCAGGACTCAACCTCCTCCTTCCTGAGAGGCCCAGTAGTCTGGACCCCAGCCTTTGCCCCCCATACCCTGGAGTCCAGGCCCCCAATCCTTCTCCCTGAGACCCAGGGGTCCAGGCCCTGGGTTCCATCCCCAGCACCAGAAGAAAAAAAAAACTTTTTAAAACTATATGCTTTTCCCCTAAAAGCAAAGCAAATGGTTTACCCTCGTTTCTATTGAATGTTGTACTGGAGGTAACCAAGGGAAGAAAAAAATTGTAAGGAATTAGTGAAAAGCATCTTACGGGGAATGTGGCTCAGTGAAGAGCACTTGCCTACTAAAAAGGATCTTTTTTTTAAGAGAGAAAGAATCAATTTTATTTAGTTTTTCATGTAGCTTTTGTTCAACACTTTGTGGTGTATGTCGTGCTGAAATTCGAACCTGCATCCTTGTGCATGCCAGGCAAGCACTATAACCACTGAGCCACCAATCCAGCCCAGTTAAAAAGCATCTCTATTCCTAGCAGACCTGTTTGTTTATATAGAAAATCCTTTCTAAAATCGGTAAAGCAAGGTCACAGGGCCCAAGGTCATGCAAATACACTAAGTATCTAAGCTTGCATGGCTCTAAATGGGAGAGGGGGTAGAGAAAGGGAAAGAGCAAGTGAGCAAACTGGACATCAGGACCCAGTGGTTTCCAACTCTGTCTCCTCCTTCCTGCAGGCTGGCTGAAGGCGGTGCAGGTCCTCATGGTGCTTTCCCTCGTCCTCTGCTGTCTGTCCTTCATCCTGTTCATGTTCCAGCTCTACACCATGCGGAGAGGAGGGCTCTTCTATGCCACTGGCCTCTGTCAGCTCTGTACCAGTGAGCACCGCCCATCCCCACACTGGGGCGATTGAGGGGAGGATGATTAGCGCCAGGATGCCCAGGGACCTGAGAATGGACATCTGGTGAAAGAGAACAATGTCCAGCGTCCCAAAAACCACCTGAAGTGTCTTTGTGAATTTCCTCTCTGTCCCCAGAGACTGGTGGGAGTTGTGGTTCTCAGTGACAGTGCTGGTTTTGCCATCTCTGAGTCACGGGGGTGCTGGCATGAGGGAATTCAGGACTTCAAGGAGCTACATCTGGGGAAAGGAGTGTGGGTGAATAATTTGGGTCCCAGGGATAAGGTAGCTAATGAACACCAGGGTAATGGCATGTCGGCCAACGGCTATTTCTTGTGTAACTACCTGTGTGTCAGACACTTAAGGGAGTTTTATTTATTTTTTTAATTTCAGGTGCAAAGAGCTAAGTTAATCATAGTCCTCAGTTTTGGAAACATTATTTTCTTGGGTTCCTGCAAAGCCCCTCTTCTTTTGTCGATTCGCTGTTGCATGTTAGGGTCGTAAAGCTCACTCTCAAAAAATTCCATGATAGATGGGTGCGGTCCCATTCTATGGAGAAGCAAACAGGAGCCAGAGATTAAATAAGTAGCCCAAGGCAGCTCCTCAGTAGCTCCGCTGCTTAGTGCTGGGGAGCGAATGGACACCAAGCGGGCGGCGGCGCACTGCTGCTGGACGGTCCGGTCCGGAAGTGTAGTCTTGTGGGCACAACGTGACGCCCCTTCCCGATTTCCCACAGGTGTGACAGTGTTTACCGGAGCCCTGATCTACGCCATTCACGCCGAGGAGATCCTGGCGAAGCACCCGCGCGGGGGCAGCTTTGGTTACTGCTTCGCCCTGGCCTGGGTGGCCTTCCCCCTCGCCCTGGTCAGCGGCATCATCTACATCCACCTGCGGAAGCGGGAATGAGCGCGGCCCACCAGCACCAGCCCTTCAGCCTCGCCCGGAAGCCCCCACGTGTAATAAAACTGTTTAACTACGGGCTCCTGACTTTGCCTCCTTCCTTCCTAACTCCTCCAGGGACCAGGGGTGCAGACGCCTGACCTCCTGAACCAGGGAGGACCCACCTCCAGCCTCCACCCTCAAAATGCCAATCCCGGAGCCGTAGCCCCTTCCTCACTGGGAACCAGCGCCCTTTCGCTCCCGCAGACTCAAGAGCCTGACCCTCACCTCTCAGCCCTCGGATCCCTAAGGGGCACTTTCAGGCAGCACCAGGAGTCTGAGTCTCAGCAAACCCTATCAGAATCAAAAGCCTGCAGGGTCCAAGCCCTCTCCGCTTGCTCAAGGTTCTGTTGCTTGGCCTTCACTCTCTGGGATCCACGTGTGCTCTTTTTTAAAATACTGATCCTTTTACCTTCTCTCTGACCCTTGCTCTGGGTAATTTTTCTTTTTTCTGTGAGAAACCAGTCTCTCTCTCTTCTCTAAGACCCAACCCTTCCTCTCTTCCCCCTGTCTCTCCAAAGACTACCTCTAGCCCCTAACACCTTAGTCAAAATTAGAGTGCACACCCCTCCTTCTGACCTAGTCCCACAGTAGGGCACTGGCACAGACTGGACTTCACAGCCGCCCGCTCCCCTGCCTGCGCAAACACTGCACAACTGCACACAGCCACCCTATCTCCCCTGTTCATGAGACCCAGACTCGGAACCAGTCTCAGGAATCAGGTCTAAGATCTGCTGTCACCCCGTCTGTTTCAACACCCACAAATCCAGCCTTTAAGACTACAGCTCTCTCCGTCGGGAGCCATCCACACGCAACAGTATCAACGCAAGACCCAGGATTCTGATGCCTCCTCCCTCCCAACTCTTGCAGCCATCCTACTCATCCAGACTTATGAAACATGATTTATTCCTTTGGGAGACAGGAGAGGAACTGACAGACCAATAAATATTGCACCGGGCACTGGTGGTAGGGGAATCCAGGTGGAGGTAGTTTCTGTAGAAAGGGTGAGAAGCAGGGAAGGCACCTGAAGTCTTCTGGAGTCTGAGGTTGGGGTGGGGGTGGTCCTCCAGGCCCACAGCTTCCGCCTGGCACCAGGTTTCAATCCCTTTAACCGGAACACCCCAGCGAGCAGTCGACCAGATGGCCTGCCGCACAGCAGCAGAAGCAGCACACAAAGGCCACTTTCCCTCAGAAATGATTGGTTGGTTCTCCGAGACAACTGGCTGCGCAAAGCTGATGGTGCCCAGCAGCTGTCATTGGCTGCTTGCCAGAGGGCGTGGCCCAACGGCTCTGATTGGCCGCCGCCCGGGGCACCGCCCAGGTGCACTTGGTGGGCCGTCTGCCCGAGCAGGCTAAGAAGACAGTGATATGCAGCCTCAGGCGGCGCAGCTTGCACAGCTAGGCCTGCGGTTCACAGATGCCAGAGCCTGCCAGCTGTGATTGGCTACCGCCCTCATCTCCCCAGCCTCACCACGTTTGCATGTTATGGCAGGGGTGGGACTAGGAAAGGCAACTGAAGCTTTTCACGAGAAGGGGGTGTTGCCTAGCAACTGCCGCTGGCTTGGTTGGCTTTTTAGTATACACAGTAGCAAAAATAACTGCCTGTCAGGAACTGGAAGTTGGAAGTGTCAGAGTAGCCGTGATTGACAGGTTGGCGCGGAGAAGGCGGAACTCGGCCCCCAGCCAGGTGGCAGGGGAGGGTGCAGTCAGTTGTTGCCAGTACCGCGCAAGGTGGGCGGGGCCTGGGAAGCGACTGGAGTCCACGGGTCTAGTTTGGGGAAACCCGGGGGCGGGTACAGCCCGATGCTGGGTGTCAGGGCTTGCAGGTGGGCCAGGGCCCGAGATCCGTTGAAGGCCACTTCACAGCCTGATTGGGCCAGAAGCCAGTTCTCCACCTCTGACTGGAGCCACCGGGACGTCTCTGCAAGGATGTCAGGTGTTGTCACACTGGGACCAGGAAGGAGTAGGATGGGCAGGCAGGGAGAGCCCGGGTTTGGGAAAGCCTACAGGTACACTTCGAAGCTTGGAGGGGTGTGGAACAAGGCCTAGGAGGCTCCACTCTGGGGCCCTCATCTAGAAACAAGCCACAGACTCTTGTGCAAGGAAGGCTGGGAGCTCCTGTCCTGATGGGGACCACCTGGGGCTCACACAGGGAGGGGATAAGGTCTCTGTGTCTGCGCTCATGTAGAGAAGGGGGGCCATTGGCCAGGACCCTCAACCAGACAGATGTCAGGAGAGGGAAGACCAAGATCAGAAGCTGGATTCAGGGTCCTGTCTGCTGAAGGACAAGATCTCCTGGCCAATCTGTCAGGTTACCAGTGGGAACTGCCTTTGGAGTTGGAGGGAGCGGAAGGCATGGAGATGGTGTCTCCCTGGGGTGGGGGCACAGAGGGACAGGGACATGGTCAGGGAGGACAGAACAGAACAAGACCTACCTTCTGGTGGGCCATTTACACCCTCGGGCCGGCGGGCCAGGAAGCTATGTGCCAGCAGTGCCTCTTTGGCATGCTCCACTTGCGCGCGCAGGGCCAGTGCGCTGAGCAGCTCCGAGTTGTTGGACGTGCTGCGGTAGTACAGCATGTGTGCCAGCTCCAGTGCCTGCACGCTGCGCCGCTGCCCGAACATCTGCCCGGGACAGCTGCAGGGTCAGGGCGGTGACTGGCTTAGCCCTGCCCAGCCCGCGCACAACTGCCCTTCCAGCAGACTCTCCACTGAAAAACCCACAGTGTCCCCTGGCCCAACCAGACCTCCAGATCAAGTCCCAGGGCTGGGGGCGGGGGAGATGTATTCTTAACACACATTGTCCTGCCCTGGTGGCACCAGCAGTTAGGAAGACCAGTTTACACCAACCCTGCACTGGACTGCTCATCTGGACCCTATGTTAATGGATTTCCCATTGATTTCCAAGCAATGTGAGTTTTAGCCTTGTAAGTGCCTATTACAGTAAGTCCTGATCTTTTGCTGACGTACTTGCACATTTCCAGACGAGATGCCAAGGATTTGCTTCAACATGATGCAGTGGTGGACCTCTGAATGAATCTGATTGTGCTAGTGACACTAGACGCTGCCCACTCGGGAGTTCATCGTGCTATTCTACTTCTGCTTCCATGTGAACTTTTGCATAATGAAAAACACACTTAAAATATTAAATTGTCAGGCTGGAGTGGTGGCTCAGTGGTAGACAGCTTTCCTGGCATGCAGGAAGACCCAGGTTCAAACTCCAGCATCACATACATAACCAAGTATCGTGAAGACTAAAGTCAGATGTAAAAATAAATGAAACTGATCCTCTCTTCCTCTCTCTTTTTCTTTTAAAAAAATATTAAATTGTAAAGAGAAGTGTGGGAAGAAGAGGCAGGCCTAGAGCCCAGGTGTCCATCACTATCTCCTCCCCGCTTTGACCCCCTCCTCATTTGGTGCCCCTGAGGGGAGACAGGAGAGCCCACAGAGCCCTCTGGACTCATGCAGGAAACCTGCGCTCATCCCATTCTTCCACAAAAGGAGCGTAAGGCCACTAGGTGCTGCAGCCAACAGGCCCAGGGGCCTGCCCCACCACGCCTCTGCCAGCAGAAGACCCTGGCTACGACCTTGGTCCTGGGGCAGCGCTGTCTGTAAAGCAAGGTGAGGCCGATGTCCAGGAGGGTCCAGGAAGTCAACACAGGGATAAGGGGCAGAACCCAGACCTCAGCTATCACGGGCAGCACCCTGCAGAGTGCCGCCTATCTGCTGGTGAGGCCTAGGACGACATGCCGCTGCAGGAACAGAGCCCAGGACACCACGGTCTCAGTTATGTGTGCCTTCTTACCAGCCCAGCATCACCAAGCTATGTCCCTGCACTAGAACAAATGGCCATTTCCTCAGCTGAGGGCAAGAACAGGAACAGCGCACTGGGAACTGTCTCGTATGAAACACATTATATTTTGTGTCTTTGTCTGCCAAGCGTATGGAATTGGCTTCTCCCATGATGAAGGAGGGGGTCCTGCCACTCAACCACATGCAGATGAACCCAAAGGTCCCCTGCCACCTGGAAGGTCCCTTCAACACAGCACCACCCAGACCGACAGCCTCTCCCTCAGCCCACTTGTTCCTCCCCACCAGGACAGCACGTGGGGAGGCCCCACCAACTCCTCAGCCAAGCCCCAACCCTGGCACTGCTCTCGCCCCCACCTCGCCAGCTTCAGTCCTCACCCCTTCCCGCTACTCCCAACTCTATCCATCCCTGCTTCTCCAGCCCCATGGCTCAGTCCCCAATCAGGCTTCATCCTCTCCTACAAGCGCATCGTCCCAGCCCCCTCCCTGGCCTCAGTCTCCCTGTTCTGGTCTTTCCCTACACAGTTCCAAAGCTGCCCCTGCTCCTTCCCTGCTCATGGCCCACCCATGGCTCCCTAGTGCCCTTAGAGATTTGGACCCACCTGCTTCCTATTCCTCCCTTCCCTCCCCCTGAGCAAATCCTGCCCTCTCAGGCCTCCAGGCCACCAAACCAGTCTACGCTTGGAAGATACTCACTGCCTCCTTCTCAAGGTTCAGGGTGGACAGCACTTCCCATTGCTAAGCAGTCGCATCCCTGGGCTCCCACAGCACCTGCTGCCACCTCCCCTGGGCATGTGACCATCTGTGTCCATGTGCCCAGCACCTCTCCCTCCAGGACAGGACTGGGCCCAGTTCAACACTGTCAGGCTGCCTCATGGGCCTGCTCTGTGAAGGCTAAGGGGACTCACAGGGAGGCCAGAGGTGCAGCGCGGCCCCCAGGAGCACCATCTGGATCAGAGTTATCCAGAAAGGCTTCCCAGGGCAGGCAGCCTCTGGGCTGAGGGTAGGGGTGAGCAGGAGTTGGGCAGCCTGGTGAGGGAAAGACACTTCCGTCTGCAGGACAGCAAAAGCAAAGGCAGAGTGCGAGGGAGCAGGGCAGAGGCAGGCGAGGCGCTGCAGCACGCGGGCTGCCAAGCAGAGAATCGGGAGTGAAGGACCACCACCAAGGGGCCGGAGGGCTGACTGGAGGCTGGGAAGGGGGCAGGGAAGTCGCAGGGCACCAAGGACCATCCATAGATGGGGAACAAGAGCCGAGGAACCAGGAGGGGCTGTGCTCAGCCTGGTCATGGGGACCAGTAAGGGGCCCTGTGGGAAGGGCTGCCCGGAGCCAGGGCCCAGTCGCTCCAGACAGTAGGAAAAGCCCCAGCTGGGGTGGGTCATGGTAGAGAAACAGCTGTGAAGACTGAAGAAGCAGAAGAACTTGTGGAGGAGGAGAAAGAGGGCCCTGAAACCTTCCAAGAGATCTGATCAGAACCCCTGGGAGTACCCAGGGGACACGAAGGACCTGGGAAAGGGGCCTGAGATGCAGACAGAGATCCAGGAGCAGTGAAGAATGGAAGGAAATGAGGCAAGGACCTGAGGAGGAACCAGGGGCATGAAAGTATTTGCTGAAAGCACTAAACTAACTGGAGAACTGAGTCGCTGAGGAGTGGGACAGATAGCCCTCCCCGGGCTGAGACAGCATCTCCCGTCTTCCATGTCCGTGTCCCTGCAGGCCCTTCCTGCTCACAACCCCTCTATGGCTCCGCCACCCTGAGAAAGCTGGGCCACCCTCTGGGGCCTCACCTCTCCCCACTGCACCCTTCTGCAATCCCACAGATGGACCCAAGTGCCAGCCCAGTTCCCCCTCCAGGCTCCTCCTCCGCTTCCAAAGTTTCTTGGAATCCCACCCGAGCTGAGTCCTGATTGGGAAACTCTCCCTCCCAGCCCTCCTGTAGGTCCAGGGAGACAGCATCCTCTGGGCCAGCACAGCCTGGCTATTATCTGTGGGATTTATAACCAGTCTTCCTAAGAGCCCTTCAAGATGGCAGAAAACAGCTTAAAAACTAGTGAGCCAGCAAATGAATGATCAGGTACAATGGACACTTCATACAAGTGCCAGCCCTGGGGACAATCAGGAAAAAGCAGTCCTTCCAGGCCAACTAAGATATGCAGCTCAGCAAGCAGAGCAGCTGTTGGGTGTCAGCCTTCTCTGGCCCCTCCGGTCATGATGGTGAACAACCTGAGCAACTGTATGAGGCGGTCCTGTACTCACATGTAACAATCTGGAAGGGAGCTTATTAAAAATACAATTTCCTGGGCCCTAATCCCAGAGTTTCCAATTCAGTTCATTTGGGCCAGAGCCCAGAAGGCTGCATTTATAAACCATCTCCCCCAGTGATAATGATACCCGGTCGGGGTGGAAACTCATGGAACAAACAGTCCAATCAGTAATAATAATCATCATCTCAATAGCTAACTCTCACATGGTACTTCCTGTACTATGTGCCAGGCTCAGTTCTCAGCCCTATATGCATATTAATTCATTTAATCCACACCAAACTGTGAGTTACCACCTACCATCATCCTCCCTTTGCAGATGTGAGAGTTGAAACAGAGAGAGTTAGCAACTTGCTCAGCATCACACAGGTAGAAGACAGTAGAGTCAGATTCAAATTCAGGCAGTCTGGGTCCAAACCACACACCCTCCACCATACCCTCCAGAGCTTTTCTCAGGGCAGGAGCTCCAGGAGGAGGCTGTGAGCTCTCATGGGGCATCTCACCTACCCAGTGCTTCTTGTGGAAGAGGGAACCATGAAGCAGGAACAGCACAGGGTAGCTGATCCGCCTGGTGCCAAGCAGAAGACACAGGAACGTGCAGGCAGCCACCTACCTTGGAGGCCCGCAGGCCCATGAAGATGGCAAAGAGCAGGAGCAGCAGAGAGGTGGCCATCTTGAGGTCGGAGAGCACCACCATGCCCACGTTGACGAAGAACACCACGCCCGAGACGAGCAGCGTGAGGTTGAGCAGGGCGCGCTGCAGCGTGGGCGTGCGCACCTTCAGCTCGGGCAGCAGCTGCTCCAGGCCCTCCAGGGGTGTGTCCTTGAAGCTTTTCAGCACCAGGTGCCCTCTCTTGGTCCGGGCGGCCAGCACCACCCGCTTGAAGTATCTCCTGCTGACAGAGGGACGGCAGGATCAGGACTGCCCAGGGTCCCCGCCGGGCCCCACACTCGGGCTCTGCAGTCACAAGGCCTGGGTAAAGCTGTTCCCAGGGGTGGGGTCCAACAACAGGAGTCCACTAAATGATGCAAGCACCATGGCGGACGGGTGGGCAGCTCATCAGATTCCCAGCTGTTCTTCAGCGAGGCCTCCCACACCCCAGCCTCAATTCTCACTTGGAAAATGGGGAGAGCTATCCCCACCCTTTCTCTTCATCTGGGATTAACACAGTAACTCGCTTTTCCTTGGGAAGAAAATGCAGCATCTGGGTGATTCACGCCTCCCCCTTTCTTGACTTCCCACCCAGGCCCCGGTCATCCAAACCCAGACACTGACCTGTTGGTCCCCTCTCATTTCTAACCTTGTTCCCTCTTGCTGTAGCTGGGGACAAGGGCCACCTCACCTCTCTGCAGGGGGCAACTTGGTGAAGAAGCCACGCTTGGAGCCCACACTGGACATACGAGGCATCTGCCCGACTCGCTGACCCAGGGCCCAGAACTGCATGTAGATATACTGATCCAAATTTATAGTCACCTGCCAACGGGGGTGAAGGAAGCAGAAGCAGCTCAACACGGCTGGAGATTAAGGGTGAGGTGCCAACACTAGATCCCCCTCCCAGAAGCAATCTCCCCCTTTACCACTCATCATCATTCAGCGTCTGGCCACACACGGTTGTTCAGGCTGTGCACTGCACACAGGCACACCATCTCAGACGACGCCGTTCACACACTAGTCATCGCTATTACTGTCTTTCCTGGAAGCCAAGATGCCACTCATTGTTTGGTTTGTTTCCTTTTGTTTTGTTTTTGCAGTACTGGGGATCCAACCCAGGGGCACTTTTCCACTGAGCTACATCCCTAGCCCTTTCTTATTTTTTGAGATAGGGTCTCACTAATTTGCCCAGCCTGGCCTCAAACTTGCAGTCCCCCTGCCTCAGCCAGCTGCTAAGATCACAGGCATGTGTCACCACGTCCAGCTGGATACACCATTGTTCTATGAAGCAACTATGAAAGCAAATACACTTCAATTAAGCCAGGTCTCTCTACTACCTGCAAGTCACATACCAATTTCAGAGATGACAAAATATGACTTTAGAAGATGTTCATTTTGGGCTGGAGCGGTGGCTCAGTGGTTGCGGCACTTGCCTGGCGTGCACAAGGATGCAGGTTCAAACCCCAGCACCGTGTACACAACAAAGTATTGGAGAAACAAAAGCTAAATAAAAATTAATTCTCTCTTTCTCTCTCTCTCTCTCTCTCTCTCTATCTCTACTGTCCCTATTAAAAAAAGAAAGAAAGAAAAAAAGAAGATATTCATTTTAAAAACAATGAAAATGTGGAACTCTAGATTTCAGTATTTTTATTATAATTTCATTGACTTTAAGGATGAGTGCCTTTTTTTTTTGTACCAGGTATTGAACCCAGGGATGCTTTACCACTGAGTTACATCCCTAGTCTGTTTTTAGTTTTTATTTTGAGACAGGGTCTCACTAAGTTGCTTAGGGCCTCGCTAAGTTGCTGAGGATGACTTTGAACTTGATCCTCCTGCCTCAGCCTCCTGAGCTGTTGGGATCCTGTGCGCCACTGCACCTGGCAGGATGAGCACTTGGCTTTCTTTTCTTTTCTTTTCTTTAAAGAGAGAGAGAAAGAGAAAATCAACTTTATTTAGTTTTCATTTGGCCTTTGTTTCTCCAGCACTTAGCTGTGTACGTGGTGCTGGGGTTCAAACCCAGTTCCTCACACATGCCAGGCAAGAGCTCCAACCGCTGAGCCACCGCTCCAGCCCCGCTTTGTATTATTTATTGTTGCAATCTTGTGGCAGGTGGCAACAGACTCTAGTCCTCAGAAGATCCCCAAGTCACACTACTTTAATTTGGTTTTGTTTCACTATGCTGGGGATGGAACCCAGGGCCTCACGCATGCTAGGCAAGAGCTCTACCACTGAGCCCTACCCAGCCCTGAGTTATACTCTTCCAGCAGATGGCACTGAAGTGACCTTGGTCTAATTGGCCAAGTGTGCTGCATGGGTCCTGTGTTCAGGAGCACAACCCCAGCAGCCCCTGTCCCCAGAGGCTCCACCCTGCCCCAAGCCTCCTGAGGACTTTGTCCTCCAGAAGAGGACCTACCTGGACCTCATCCTGAGGGTGGTGGACCACCAGTGCGTAGGCCAGGGCATCCTCCGACAGCCGGGAGAAGTTGGCCTGGGCCAGCAGGGGCTCCAGAGCTCGGAGCACCTCCTGCTCGTTGGACA
Organism: Aplodontia rufa; assembly: GCA_004027875.1. NCBI lineage: Eukaryota > Metazoa > Chordata > Mammalia > Rodentia > Aplodontiidae > Aplodontia > Aplodontia rufa. The sequence goes on along the minus strand of PVKS010021389.1, from coordinate 21,411 downwards.
GACGCTGGGGGTCTGTGAGAGATGGCTGGTCAAGGGTCTCCCTGTCGGGGTTGATGGGATCATACAAGGCCTGAGGAGAGAGACAGAGAAAAAACGGTCTAGGTCACAGCACGACGGATGGGGGGGACACATAAGATGTGACAACCTTTGCCCAGGGCACTGAAATAGCAACAAAACAAGGAGGTTCAGCAGGTGTGCTCTAGAGCCACACGGCCTGGCCACCCCTGGACCCCGAGCCTAGGCCCTCTTCCGTCTTCTCTTCAAGCTTGCCCTATATTGCCTTGCCATCGCCTCCTGTACGTCCCAGGTGTGCGGGTAACTACCCAGTCCACCTCCAGCTTGGCCCCTCCTCCACGATCAGGACCTGACATCCAATTCCGCTGCCCAAGCACGCGCAGCAGGCATGGGGCCACCCAGCTGCAGGCTACGATTCCTGGCAGTCCGAAGCAGAGCTCCACCCAGGGACCACGAGTGGAAACGACATTTGCCCCCTGAACTCCCACTCTGCTGTTCTGCCAGTTTAGAACGCTGACTGGCCCACCGCAAAAGCAACAGTTTCAAGTTTTCCGTACATTCCGCCATGTGACACCTTGAAAGACCTTTCAGACTGTTGAGAGACTGCCCCTCCCAGACCTAGCTAATTCTAGACAGCAAAGGGCCCAGCGAGGAGCTTGTCCTACCTGTACACACCAACCTCTCCAAGCCAGACCTCCTCCCTCAGCCCCCACACCCCAGGAGACACCTTCCTCCAGGGACGTCATCCAGGGTCAAAGACCAGACAATAAGGGATCACAATACAGAAGGCCCAGAGCCAGCAAAGTTACCCGAACTAGGAATGAACCCTAAGCTTTACCCTGTCCTGCCCTGCCTTCCCCAGGGAAACCCAGTGAGGACCACCTACTCCCCAAGGCCCTGCACTGCCGGGTGTGACTTCAGGACCTGTGAGGTAACAAACTGTTCTTCCCTGAGTCTGTCCTGTGCCCCCTCTGTGGCTGTAGCTGACTGACCACCTCATAAAAGAAGACAGAATAGCCACAACCTGGCAGTGACCACGTAGGGACAAAGACAATGCACAGAGCCACAGGACAGAAACTGTGTCCAGAATCATCTCATATGGTACAGAGACACCATCCACCCTGGCATGCTCAGCACAGGTCCCCACCTCCTCTGAACCAGTGTGGGGGGTCTGCTGCTGCACTAGTACCAACCCCCCACATGGTACTTCTTCATGGGTGCCATGGTCATCTCAAATCCAACATGTTCAGTCCACAGCCAAATCACCCCACCCCATCCCCAACCTCCAGCAAAGCAACAATTCCACATTTCCACCCCAACCCCGTTCCCCACAACATCCGGGCCTGTGCCAGTGATCCAGTGACCTCTTGACTTTTCCAGCAGGGTGTCTACTGGCATCTAACTTGGCCCAGAGAGAGCCCATCATTCCCCCACCCCTCCTGGCTTCGACACAGACATCCCATCAGGGACCTTGGGGGCACCCGATTCCCTTCTTGTCCCCAAGAGCACCCCTTTACCAGTCCACTTGCTGATCTCCTGAATCTCTCCCAGACCCACCTTCTTCTCCAACATGACCTTCACCTTTTACCCAAACCACGACCTTGGGCGTCTGCTTGCCCCGCATGAATTCTTGTCAAATCACTCTCCACAGGAAGCACCTGGATTACCCGCAAATCCCACCTCTCACACCCCAACAGCTTCCGGCTGCATCTGTACAAGTTTTCCATGATCTTCCAGGCCCCTCACAGATTGGTGTTGCCCACCTTGTCTTACGTACCTACACCTCTCTACCCCAAAAAAACTGATGAATGAAGAAAGAGTGGATTTCCAGCTGCCCAGCCTGTCTGGCTGGTGGAGAGATGGAATCTCAGGACGACATACAACTTATCCCAGATAGTGCAGCAAGCCTAGGGAGGGAGACTGCCCCTCCAGGGAGCCAGCCCACACCCAGCCCTCAGCAGGACCCTCGCGAGGTACCTGCTAGAGCCAGGTACGATTCGGAACTCCTGGAAGGAAAAGGGGGAAGAGTCCTCCAAGCGGGAGGACCGGCTAGCACAAAGGCTTGGTGGTGGGAGAGTCTAGGGCCTTGGCAGCCGGTGAGCAGAGGGGACATGTCCTCATCTGAGCAAACAGCCAGGGCTGGGACATGCTGGACAAACACAGGAGTCCAGCACCTGGATCCTTCAGCCCTGGCTAACAAAGTAGGTCCCATGGGTCACCTTTTCAGAGGCTTGGAGTGACCTTGAGAAATTCCATTTCTGGGGCTGAGCTGCAGACTGATACTGAGGATCTCAGAGCTGGAGGAGAAAGAGCTCTGCATTCATCAAGCATCCGCCAGGCTCTCCTGGAGGGATGTCACATTCACCCAGGGCTTCCGGCCAGGAACCTGAAATCGCACATGGTGCCCACTCCCTCCCTCACCCACAAATCCTGCCTCCAGAACAGGTCAGCACTTCACCCAGCGCTCTCCTCCCCACCAGCCCTGCCAGTCGTCAGCACCATTGCCTCCTCCTGTCTGGATGCAGCCAGCAACTCTCTCAATGGTGTCCTCAAATCCCTGGGGCCCCCACTGCCAACCCGCTCTCCATGCCGCTGCCAGGGAGATCTTGGCAAACAATAGCAACAATAAAAAATGAACATCTGGCACATCTTCATGTCATGCTTACTAAGTGCCAGGCAGTTGGAAGCACACTGTGTGCACTCCAGTAGTATAAAAATAGTACTATTGTTATCCTCGCTCACAGATGCAGAAACTGAGGCACAGAGGGTGTAAGTAAGTGCCCAAGGTCACACAGTCAGGAAATAAATGCAGAATTACACAGCCAACCATATCAATCACCTACTAAACCTTCTCAGGGCTCCTGCTGCCCTCAGGAACCAGGACCACACTCTGGCAAGGCCAAGGGCACTGACGCCACAGACCACTTGGTGGCTGGACACCAGCCACGTTGGCTTTAGTTCCTCTAGTCACAGGGGCTTTGCGCATGCCATGCTGAGCGACTCTCCCCTCCCTGCCTCCCTCCCTTCACTCTGGGTTTCTTCTGTCAGTCATATAGCAGCTCCACTGTCACAGGCTGAGGAAGGCTGGGCAGGGTGTGCACCACACAAAGGGGCCAGATCCAAGGGGCACTGTCATTGAGAATGCAGACACTGTCACCCTTCAGAAGAAAACAGAGGGAACGGGCTGGAGCGGTGGCTCAGCAGTCATAACACTTGCCTGGCATGTTCAAGTACACAGGTTCAAACCCCAGCCCCACATACACAACTAAGTGTCAGAGCAACAAAAGCCATGTGAAAAACTCAATAAAAATTATTGATCCATTCCCTCTCTCTAAGAAAGAAAGAAAGAGAAAGAAAGAAAGAAAATAGAGGGTATGGAGTGGCATTGCCCAATACAATCTCCTGCGATGATGGGAACATTCTAGATCGGTGCTGTCCAGTAAGGTCCCTGCTGGCCACAGGTGGCTCAATGAAGAAAACAACTGAGGAACAGAATTTTTAAATTTTACTTAGTTGTAATTATTTTAAATTTAAGAGCCACCTGAAGCCGGAGGTTACATATTGAACAGCACCAAGGGGGCCTTGTTCTAATATGACACAGACCCCAGTGCAGAAACCAAGGCCTCTTTGCTCTCACCTACAGCACCCACCCATTCCCATCCGTTCACTGGAGACAGCATCTGATTCACAACTGTCCCACCACCCCCATGCAGCACCCTGCAGATAGGTGCAGGCCTGATTTCACTCCTCAATGAAACCCCAGCACCTGGCACCAGGCCTCACACCAACATCTGCTGAAAGAATGAAAGATCTAATTGGACCTTCGTGGTGGCTGTTGTTGCCATTTCCTAGCCTCAAGCATTCCCTCAGGGACCTCAATCACCATCTGTCTTCTGAGGACTCCCAGATTTGTGCCTGATCCCGACATCCTGCCTGAGTTCCATCCTGACACAGCCCAGGATAGACCCAGCAACCCCTGCAAGCACCAGCAGGCCTCACACGCCTCCTCCAGGGCATCCTCTCAACCCACGGGTCCCAAACCAAGGTCCTGCTCCCACCCCAAACCTGTTCCTCTCACCATCTGCCCATCGAGGGAGATGCCAACCCCATCCTTCCCAGCACTGAGGCCCAGAGCCTGGGAATCAAGAACTCCTCCGCCCAGACACAGCCAACACATCAGCCAATCCCCATCAGACCACAACTGAAATAAGTCCAGGATCTGAAGCTTCTCTCCCCCTGGGATGAGACACGACTGGGACAGTAACCAGTCAGCTTTGTCCCCATCTGCACAGTGCCCTCTGTCCCGGCCTGCACAGTCTGTACTCGTCCATCACCAGGGACTGCACCAGCTCACACCCACCTTGGCCCCTGGCTAGGCTGCCGGCTCCCACCCCTCACAGTCTGTTCCTCCACCAGCCACCAGAGGGCGCCTGTCCCTGCTGAAGGTCAGCCTTTGCTCAGAGCCCTCTTCCTGGGCTCCCTAGCCTCCCTCACCTGTGTCCCTCACACTAGTCACAGCACAGAATCTGTCCTGCCTCCTTCTCTGCCCTCATCCTCAGCCCCTGCCTCGGGAGCCTGCTTTTTCTTCCTCCTACACACCACACACACTCCTGCCTCAGGCCTTTGCATTCACTGTTCTCTCAGATCTCAAGGAGCCTCCAGGTCTCTACTCAAATGTCACCTCCTCAGGGAGGCCTTTCCTAACTACCTTTCCTAAAATTGTAAAACATCCCCTACCTCACTTTCTTTTTCTCCTTAACTACTGTTGCCAAATTTAGGGGAAATAGTATTAATCAACTGATTGATGGATGGATAGACAGATAGATATAACTTTGAAGTTGTCCAATGCAATATTTGAGGATCCTACTGCATGAGACAGAATTACACTTAAAAAGTACTTTATAGTTTATCTGAAATTCAAATTCAACATAGTGGGTTGAAGAGTATCCCCTAAAAAAATTATGTCTCCCCCAAAGGAAAATATTTTTTTAAAAGTCATGCCCTCACTAAGTGCAATGGCACACAGCTGTCTAATCCCAGCCACTCTGGAGACTGAGAAGGAGGACGGCAAGTTTGAGGCTAGGCTGGGCAACTTAGTGAGACTCTGTCTCAAAATAAATTATTTTTTAAAAGGGGCTGAAGGCTTAGCTTAGTGGTAGAATGCCCCCAGGTTCAATCCCCAGTTTAGGAAGAAAACAAAAATCCAAACCCCCACCACCCTCAAAATATAAAGCATTTGAAATAAGGTCTTTTCAGAGAACCAAGAGGTAAAGATCAAAATGAGATCATACTGAACTGGAGAATGGGTGCTCTTATAAGAGATGGAAAAGAGAGAAAATCATGTGATGCTGGAGACTGCCTGGAAGGGGACCTACAAGCCAAGGAACACCATGATTGACAGCCACCGCCGGCCAGAAGAAGCACGTGGCACATTCCTTCCTCCAAGCCAGCAGAAGAAGCCAATTCAGCCAACACACCTTGACCTTGGACTTCTCACCTCAGAGCTGGGAATAGATGTCTGTTGTCTTAAGCTACCTCACTTATGGAAATGTGTTACAGCCTCCCTAGGAAATGAATAAGCTGGATGTCCAATGCTCTATCTGGGGACCCTAATCCTTAGTCCTTGGCATCATTTGATGCATGGTGCTTCTCTCTGCCTCTTCAGAATAAGAGTCGCCAAGAAGCAGACACACACATCTGTCATGCTCTTCACTGTGCCCTGGGACCTGGGACCATTCAGAGGACAAAGTAGGCGCTCAATAAATATTTATAGAGTGAAACCAATGAATGAATGAATAAGGGAAAGAAGGTTCAGAGAGAGGTCACCTGCCAAGGTCACCAGCACCACTACTAAACAACAAAACTGGGGTTTGAACTGGGACTGCTCTGATTCCTTCCCTGCCCAGATGGCTTCCTTGAGAGACGGATCATCAGCAATGATCACCCATGGGGCATCAACTGCCTCTGCAACTTCACCCTGCCCCAGCACCTGTGTTTAAAATCTGCCTCAGAGATACTGGTATATTCACTGATACTTTCTGTATCTCTATATGTTTAAATCTTTACATAGAAAAATATTTTGCAAAACAAGAAAAACAAAAACAAAAACACTGCCTCTTGAGACCAGAGGTCTGCAAGAGAGAAGATGCAGATGGACAGGGGCTCCAACTGCATCTCCATCACTTGTGAACTGTGTGATCTTGGGCACTTCCAGGGCCCTGCCAGAGCCTCAGTTTCTGGCTGGGCAAATGGGGCTGATGGCAGCTGCTTCTCAGGGCTGCAGGAGGCATCAACAAGCCTGCCACAGAGTGAGTACTCAGCAAAGAGGGGTACGATCGCCACTATTGTTATCATTCAAAACAAAGAGGGGGGACAAAAAATAAATAAATAAAATAAAAAAATAAACAAAGAGGGGAGCCATCCAAGCACAGGAGCAGGGTGAAGTAAGGGGTGAACTCACAGGCCTGGGGCATCCAAATGCTGCACGTGCCAAACAAAGATCAGGCCTTTGACTAGCTCTAGAGAGGGCAAACCCACGTCCTTGAAGTGTCCTGCGTGATAAGAGTGTCTTGGCTCGGGGGCTGGAGCGGTCACTCAGCAGTTTCGGTGCTTGCCTGGCATGCACGAGGACCCGGGTTCAAACCCCAGCACCACGTACACAACTCAGTGTTGGAGCAATGAAGGCCATGTGAAAAACTAAATAAAGTTGTTTCTCTCTTTCTCTGTCTCTCTCACTGTCCTTCTCTCTCTCTCTCTTAAAAAAAAAAAAAAAAAGAGTGTCTTGGCTCAGCTGGAGCCACAGGCTACTCCAGAGTCTATGCCAACACTGACCTTTGGTCGGGGTCTACCACTCAGCACCAGTTTGACCTCCAGAGGGCCTGGAGACTAAGGTCAGTCACCATGCCTGCACTAGTGAGCCCCAGTAAAATCCCTGGTCACCAGGGCTTGGTGAGCTTCCCGGGTGGCAGACCTCCGTGTTTACTGTCTCACACTTGCAGTGGGCTGATGTTCAAGTCTGCCCAGGACTCACACGCTGAAACCCCATCTCCCTGTGTCAAATCAGGAGAGAGTACCTCCCGGAGGTGATTAAGGCTCAAGGGTGGGACTATCCTGAATGAGATCAATACCTTTACAACCTCTTCTACCATGTGAGGTCACAGCAGAGGGTACCATCTATGAACTAGGAGGACCAACACTGCTGGTCGTCTCTCTGGACTTCCAGCCTTGAAAATCCTGAGAAATAGGTATTTATTGTTTGTACTTCTATTCTATAGTGCTTTTGTTATAGAAGCCCAGTCTAAAGCATCACTTCTTCCCTTGGTGCTTTCATAGTAACATTCTAGATCCTTCCAGAGCCTTCTCAGCCCAGACCCACATATTCCAGTCATCTCTCCACCTACCTGTCCTACAGGTAGCTCAAATTCCTAAGTCTAAAATGGAGCTCTCACTTCTTCCTCACTTCTCAGATAATGGCAGCTCCATCCTCCTTCCCAGAGGCTCAGACCAGGGCCTCTGGAGGCAGTCCTGCCTCATCTCCCTCCCTCACCACCCCCAGCAGAAAATGCAGATGCCTTCCCACCATCAACAGCATCTGGCCACTTTTCACCGCTGCGGCTGCTCGCACTCTTTCCGGAGCTTCCATTCTCTCACTGGTAAACATAACAGACTCTTTAACAGGCCTCCCTGCCTCAAACACTGCTCCCCACATGAAGTCAGAGGGATCCTGTCAACACCTAAATCAGCTCATATCTCTCCCAGCTCACTCAGTGTCAAAGCAAAGTTCTCTTAGCCTGGGATGATGTGTCCCCATTCCCTCTGTCCTCATCCACCCCTCCACCCCCATCTCTGCCTTCCCCACTCCCGTCCAGCACACGGGCCTCCTCCAGTTTCCTCCAACACTCCAAGCCCACTCTCCCCTCAGGGCCTTTGCATCTGCTCTCATCTCTGCCTGGAACATCCTCCCTCTCTTTGCTCAGGTCTTAGCCTGTCACCTCCTCAGGGAGCCCTTCTCCAACCGCCCTGTCTAAAGAGGTCCCCACCTCATCCCTTTATCCCACACTGCCATGGTGTTCTCTGTAACCCTAACCCTACCAGCATCACATTTACATTCATTTTATTTCTTGTCTCCTGGCTCGAACGCCAGCTCCATGAGGGAGTGGCTACATCTGCCCAGTTCCCTGCCACATCCCCAGTGCTCAGAGGGCAGCCAAGCTCCAAGCAGGTGTCGAGACTATCTGCCGAATGAACGGAGGAGCAGGCAGCACAACAGGGTGAGCAGCGCCCATCCTCACCTGCAGCCGGGCCAGGATGTGGTGGTAGTGGAACAGGGTGCAGAACTCCACATGGGCTGAGAATTCCTCCAGAGCCACCTTCTCTGCCGGGCTGGAGTGGAATTCCTGTCACCTCAGGAAGCAAAATCTCTTTAGGGCTCTTTCCTCTTACTCTTTCCCTGGTAACTCACACACACAATCAGAACTCTAGACTTTTTTGGTTTCATTTTGTACTGATTTTGTAACCCAGAGGCATTTTACCACTGAGCTGCATCTCCAGCCTTTCTTTATTTTTTATTTTGAGACAAAGTCTCACTAAGTTGCCAAGGCTGGCCTTGAACTTGGGATCCTCCTGCCTCAGCCTCCTGAGTTGCAGGCGTGCACCACCAATTGTGACAGAACTATAGGCTTTTAACAAACTGTTTCTTGGGGGTTGAGGGGGGAGGGTTGACCAACTTTATAGACCAAAAAACCAAGGCAGCCCAAAACAGTGAAAAACAGATGGCTTAAAGAGCTGGAGGTTGGGGCTGGAGCAGTGGCTCAGCAGTTACAGCGCTTGCCTGGCATGCACAAGGATGCAGGTTCGAACCCCAGCACCACGTACACAAGTGTTGAAGAGCTGGAGGTTGTGGTTCCTACTCTGACACTTACTTACCAACATTCACGCAGGACTTATTATGAGCCACCTGCTGTTGACTGGCATAATATCATCCTCCAGAGGATGCAAGAGAAGTGACAGAATTATAACCTCCATTTTCCAGAGAGGAAAACTGAGAGCAATGGAAGTCATTTGCTTCACAATGTCTGCGTGAGGTGACCCCAATCTGAGCCTGCATGCTTCTGGGGCACAGGTAATGAACCTCCTTGTTATATACCCTTTTTCAGTTCCCTGGGTAAATGCCTTCACTTCTCAGAGCCTCAGCTTCCTCACAAGCAGCAGAGGGCTATGGGAGAATCTGATGAATGTGTCCATATATATATTTGTACTTGTAGTGTGTTGTATCAAGACGAATAAAGGACTTGGTACATTCAGCAGGTGTTTAGTAAATAATTTGTGAAAACAAGTGATGATCCTCAATAATGACAGGTGTCATGATGGTGGTGGGTGGAAGAGCTCAAGCTCTAGAGCAGGTCTAGGAGTGGGATGAGGTGAAGAAGGCACCCAAGGGCAAACAAAGAAAGTAGGCACTCACACTGGAGGTCAAGTAAATGCCTCACCTAGCCCGGGGCCAGTCCTGGAACCACTTTGGTTCAAATCTGGCCGTGGCCGAGTCACTTTTCCTTCTGCATCTCATCTGTAAAATGGCAGTGATGGTGGTTTCTCTCTCACTAGGTTGTTCTGAGAATTTAATATGTGACAAGTTCTTGGCAGTATGCCACAGAGTAAGAGTTCAAACGTGGGATAATAATTATGACTAAGGGTTTGTGAATTTGTAGGTGTAATTTTTATTAGATAGCAGACATAATACTGATGGGGACGATTATTATACCCATTTTACAAAGGGAAACCCACGAGGCAGAGAGTGCCTGGGTATGAATCTACAATGCATCTGCATCCCAGAGCCTGGGTCTGGAATCTACAATGCATCTGCATCCCAGAGCCTGGGTCTGGAATCTACGATGCATTTGCATCCCAGAGCTCTGGCCGCACCCCTACTCACCTCACGCCCTCTTGGATCGCTAAGGTGACCTGGAACCACAACTCCCAGGAGGCGCCAGGGCAGTCCCTCACAGCGTGCAGGGCCCCACGGCCGCGAGGCCTGCCGGGAAGCGTAGTCCCCAAGCTCTTGGACCCGGGACGGGCGGTACCTGTATCAGAAGGCGGAGCAGCTGCTCCCTGGAGAACGGAATGAAGCGCTCGCGGTACTGCTGGGCCCAGTCGCGGGGCTCCGTGGGGTTCCACATCTTGCGGTACACCCCCATCCTGTCCGCCAGGGACGACAGCGCCCGGGGGGCCCCAAAGAGCGCAGGCAACAGGGTCCCTACTCGGACCCCGGAGCCCCAAACCCTTCGGGTCAAGTGCAGCATGGCCAGACACCCTTCAGCCTAAACAGGGAAGCACGCAGGGGTCAAATGACACCTAAGGGAACCGCCCTCGTCCTCCATTTCCCGCCCCCCAGGGGCCGTCCCTACAGGCGGGGCGCAGAACCCTTCCGCCCACTCCCAGACCCCTCTTGCCCGTCCCCTCCCACGCCACTCAGCTGGGGTCAGAGGTCTTAGGGTCTAGGGTGTTTTGAAGACCCAGAGATCTTTATAGTGGTAAACTGCTTTTTGCAGGGTCCAGGCAGCAAAGTGGATGTTAGGAACACAGGAAATGCTCGGAAAGGCTACGCAGGGGGTGCAGGGCCGCCCTCCCCCGGCCATGCAATCCCCCGCCCTTCCCTCACCTTAAGTCAACGTTCGACTGTCATTGAATCTCCTGCGCATGTGCAAAGAGGCGCCCTAGTCCCCATGGTCGGCTTCAGTCCGCAGTAAGACGCATGCGCAAAGCCTGGATCTTTGGGAGCAGACCATTTCGCCTGCCTCCCGGTCACAACTGCGCATGCGCATCCCGCGGGCCTTCACAGCCAGTTCGTTTGGGTGAAGCGCATGCGCCATAGCAGAGTCTCCTTGTCGGCTTCAAAGGGAAAGGGAAGGATGGGCACGAGACTCCCAGGAGCGCTAAGGCGGGGCAGGGCTCCCGCGCGCAGCCCGCCAACGGCGAGCACACCAACGTCCGCCGAGGCCACGCCCTTGCGCCAACTAGCTCCGGAATTGGCGGAAACGGAAGGGGGCGGGACTCGGATGCAGCCAGTCACCTGTGAAGAAGAAAAAGGCGGGAAAAAGAGGAACCAAAAGAAGGCTGAGGTGGCTCCGGGACCAGGAGGGGAGGGCGGGCGGAAGGAAGAGCCGGGCTCCAGGTGACGCGCTTCGGACCTCTAGAGTAGGGGTGACCCTTTGTCAAGCAGCGTCGCCCCCTGACCCCCAGCACGCCCATCCCACGTCTTTAAAGGGAGGACCCCGACTCCACCAAGGTAGCCCAGCCCTGTGGGTGCGGCCTCGTTCCCAGGGAACAGCTCAGCGCCGAGCGCCACACCTTGAGGTCCGGACCCCCAGCTTGGGGAAACGAAGACGTTCCGAGCCCTAAGAGGAAATACCCAGACCACAAGGACAGCCCAAATACACCCCCAATGCCGCGCCCTCCCTTGTGGCCGCTGTCACCCCCAGCCGGAAAGGGCTTCCTGGGCTTCAGACCCGCCCCCGCGGGGTCCCCTGCTTCCAGAAACTCCTGCCTGTGTCCGCTCAAAAAGGAAAGGTGGTCCTTAAGCTGAGCCCTCCAGCTCCTGTCAGGACATGGCCCCAGTGCCCTCATCTCCAGCCCCTGCTCCTTGGCCTGGGACTCCCTGACCCTGCCCGCCCCCTGTGGAGCCCTGGCCCACAGTCCCCTCAACTACACCGCTGGCTTCCGGGGCCTGAGCAGCCACTTCACTTAAGGGGCCCCTCTTGGGATCCCCAGCAGCACTGTAACCCGTGCCCCGTTTTTAGAACCTCCCAGAAATATCTTCATCCCTTTCCCCAGCTCCTGGGACCCCCAGAAACCCATTCACCCCTATGTCCCCCATTCCTAGGATCCCCAGCAGCCTGAATCCCAGGGCCCTCAGAAATACCCTCACCCTACATTCCAACTCCTGGGGACTGAAACCAGCTCTTCACCTGCTCCCCATTTCTAGGACTCCCGGAATCCCTTACCCCTTACCCACAGTTCCTGCAACTCTGAAGCAGGTGCTTCACCCCATATGCCCCATTCCTAGTACCCCACCTCCCAAAAGTCCCTCATCCCATCCCCTACCTCTGGAATCGTTAGTAGCCCCCTTGCCCTGTACCCCAATTCAAAGAAACCTTAGCAAATTCTCACCCTGCACCCCATCAATGGGGCCCTCAAAAGCCCCTTCACCCCAGACCCCAACTCCTAAGAGCTCTGGCAGTCCTCCACGCCCTGCCTTGACATCCCTTCTCTGTGTTGTCGTGCAGGAGGGAGCCCCAGCGTGGGCCTGGAGCAATCAGGCAGTGGCACCCAGGAGACAGTGCCCGGAACCTCTGCCCCCACCTCCGGGGACCCCAGAAGGACAACAGCCGCTATGCACCTCCCTGAAAGCCTGCAGGATCTGGCTGACAGTGAGGCTGTGCATTTCCTGAAGAGGCCAAAGAGTATCACAAGGATCTTGGCAGGGGTAAGGCCCCTATGGCCCACGTGTGGCCCTGGGGAATAGCAAGATGGGAGTGTTCAGCTCTCAGACCTGGGGCCAGAGGGAGGGGGCAAGGAGGGGTCAGATGGGGAAATGCAGCAAAAGGGAGCTAATAACGGAAGCCACCTTTGAGCACCTAGCTGTGCTTCATACTCACCGTCCCCAGCACTGATTAATTCTGCAAGAAAAAATCCCTTAGAAAAGGTGCTGCAAGCCCCATTTTTGAGCTAAGAAAATTGAATATGAACAAAGTAAACTTGTTTTGAAGACTGTGCTGACCAATGATGTAGCAATAAGCCAACTGTGGCTGCTTCTGCTTTATTAAAATAGCATAGGCTATTCTTCAGTCACAGAGGCCACATTTCAGGTACTCTGCAGCTACATGTGGCTAATGGTTCTTAAATTGAACAGCACAGATATGCAATATTTTTTGTCTTTCCAGAAGGTTCTGTTGGACAGCATTTGTGGGGAGCTGGGTTGCCCCCCGGGAGCCGATCAGGAGGGGGGTGAGTGCCGATGGCTGGAATCCGGGTCCCCCCTTGTCCGGGGACCCCTTCCCTCCCAGCCGGGGAAATGAGGCAACCACACGCAGCTGATGGCAGCTCAGAATCCATTTATTCTTAAGGCACACGGGTTTTTATAGAGGAGGAGGGGAGACAGCCAAGAAATCAATAATTCTTCTAAGGGAGTTGCCAGGTGTTATGTAGATTTCAGTACAGACAAAAAAACTAGGGTACAGACAAAAACTAGGGAGTAACCTGTCATTAAGACATTTTAACCCACCCTAATCTTTAACAAAGCACGGCCTAGCAGCCCTTTCAGAAGGAGCTTATGCAAATAGTCATAAGATCACACTAGGGTGGCTGATGAAATGGAGGTGAAGGTCAGACCCCAATAATTGTCACAAGGTCACTCTAGGGCAGCTGACGAAATAGAATGGTCAGACTCCAACAAGCATTGACTAAGATCCCACAGTAAGAAATAGTGCCAGGGTTCAAACTTGGCTCTGTGAGGTATGAAAGCCAGTTCATTTTTCTGCTCTCAGGTAGGGATAGAAAATGTAAAGTAGACCTAAGATACCAGACGTCCGGTGTCCACTCTGTGCTGTTGTGCCAGGCACTGTGCTGAGGCTTTAATGGATCTTTTTTTTTTTTTTTGTACTGACAATTGAATTGAACCCAGGGGTGCTTAACCACTGAGCCACATCCCCAGCCCTTTTTATGTTTTATTTTGAGACAGGATCTTACCAAGTTGCTTAGGGCCTCACTCATTTACTGAGGCTGGTCTCGAATTAGCAATCCTCCTGCCTCAGACTCCCAAGCTGCTATTATTACAGGTATGCACCACCAAGCCTGGCTATATGCATTTTTTAATCATAACTACATCCCCTTAGAATCTGTACACTGGTGTCAAAACATCATTTAGTGCACACCTGTAATCTCAGCTACTGAGGAGGCTGAGGCAGGAGGATCACAAGTTCAAGGCCAGCCTTAGCAACTTAGAGATCCTATCTCAAAGTAAAAAATAAAAAGGGCTAGGAACAGAGCTCATTGGTACAATGACCCTAGGTCCAATCTGCAGTACCACAAAAAAAGAAAAGAAAACGGAAGTCATCATTCAGCTCAGACTCTGTTTCGTGTGACCCTGGGCTAATCACCTGTCTCTGGACATCAGTAGCTTAGGGAACTGAATGAATTGTGTCTATGGGCTTTAATCTATACCACCTCCATTGCTTACCCTTGACATAACTGGACACAACCCAAGGAGACAATCAAATTTGAGGTAAGTCATGGGAGTAGGTAGGGTGACCTACATCAGAACTTAGGTCTCCCACCGGATTCCTAATCTACCTGCCCGTTTGGAACAAAGGGACCAAATAGGTCTGACTGAATTCTAACCTAACCATGTGCCATCTGTTTCAAGGGTTGTTTTAGTCAGCTTTTTGGCTGCTGTGACTAAAAGACCTGACAAGAACAATTTTAGGGGGGAAAGTTTATGTAGGGACTCATGGTTTCAGAAGTCTTAGTCCATAGAAGGCCAGCTCCATTCCTTGGGGCCTGAGGTGAGGCAGGACACATGGCAGAAGGCATAGTTCCAGGGAGAGAGATTCCATGCCGAATATACCCTAAAGACATGCCCCCGGTGACCACCTTCTCCAGCTACACAGCTACCAGTCTTCAGTTGCCAGTTAATCCCTAATGCCTGTCAGGGGATTAACTCACTGATGGGTTAAGGCTCTTTTTTTGGGGGGAGCTGTTATAACCCAATCATTTCACCTCAGCCTTTGCATTGTCAAACATGAGCTTTTGGGGGACACCTTTCATCTAAACCATAATATTCTTCCCCTAGCCCCCAAAAGATCATGACAATCTGATAGGGGAAAATATATTTAGTCTATTTTCAAGAGCTCCCATAGTCTCAACGGTTCCAAGATTGCCCAAAGTCCAAAGTCTCCACTGAGATTTAAGGTAAACTCAGTGTGAGTGCCTGTAAAAAAAAAAAAAAATATATATATATATATATATATATAGATATATAGATATATATCAAGTTACATATGTCCATTATACAAAGGAATATTGTAAATATTTCCATTTAGAAAAATAGGTGCATAAAAGGAGGGATGGGACCAAAACAAGACTGAAATCCATCTGGGCAAAGAAGTCCTGTAGTTCCATGTCCAGCATCTGGAGCATATGCATTGTGATTTCTGTCCTGAGGCTTGTGTAGCTCCACCCCTGTGGCCTTGCTGGTTGCAGTCCACATGGCCTCTCTGTTGGCTTTTCTGCAGCTTTCCTTGGCCCTCGTTCTCCAGTACTGGCATTTCTTAATCTTGGGGGTCTCCACTGCATCTTCAGCTTCCTCCTCACATCTCTTCTCATTGCCCTCTCTAGGGCTGCCCTAAGGGACTCAAATTCTGGGGCACTCTGCCTGGCCTCCCAGGCCTTCCCTTGAAATCTTGGTGGAAGCCTCCAAAACCCCTTAATTCCAGCATCCTGCAGTCCTGCAGAACCAGCACCATGTGGTTGCTACCAAGGTCTGCCACCATTTCTAGTAGTAGCCAAGCCTTCAGGAACCACTGCTGCACCAGCCTCTGAGTGCCTGGGTGATTGAGCAGTTTGAAAAACCTTCCTTGGCCTCCTTGTGCAAGAACGGTGCCCCACTGGTCTCTTCCCAAAGGAATTTTTTCTCCCTTGGGCCTGGATTGATCTTGCCAATTCCTGAGATGCCCTCCAGCCATCTTTCTATTGTCTCTAAGGCAAAGTCTTTAGCACTTTAGTGGCAGCAATGTCTTTAACAACCGCAACTTCCTTAGTCCTAGTTTTAGTCTCATCTTTCAAGTCCAAGTTTTTCAAATCTTTTTGCTCTGCTTTCTGCTCTTATTAGCAAAATAAATTTGGATAAAAGCTGCCAGCAATATCCATGCTACCACCTGAATGCTATGCTACTTAGAAATTTCTTTCACCAGATTAAGAAGTCCATAGCTGGGGTTGGAGTGGTGGCTGAGAGGTTAAAGCGCTTGCCTGGCATGCATGATGACCTGGGTTCGAATGCCAGCACCACATACGCAACTAAGTGTTGGAGAAACAAAGGCCAGATGATAAAATAAATAAAATTACCTCTTTCTCCCCCCCTTACTCTCTCTCCCTCTCTCAATAAAAAAGAAATAAAGAAAAGAAAAAGTTCATTGCTTTTAAAATAAGCCTCACAAAAAATCTCCGGACGCAAGCAAAATGCAGACAACTTCTTAGCCAGAACATAACATGAATGGCTTCAGAGGTCTTAGTCCACAGAAGACATCTGTATTCCTTAGGGCTCAAGGTGAGACAGGACATCATGGCAGAAGGTATAGCTTCAGGGAGCAGAAAGATTCCATTCAGGATACAAAATATATACCCTAGAGGCACGCCCCCAATGACCCACCTTCTCCAGCCACACCCTTGCAGCCTTCAGTTGCCAGTTAATCTATCAGGGCATCAACTCAATGATTGGATTAAGGCTCTTATAACCCAGTCATTTCACCTCAGTCTTTACGTTGTCACACAGGCGCATTTGGAGGACTCCTTTCATCCAAACCATAACAGAGGTATACTCCTCAGTTTGCCCAGACTGGTCCTGACATAACTATTAGCATATCACCTTTCATTCCAAGAAGTGCCTGTTTTGTTCATAGCTTACATGGTCACCTCAAGTCTGAATGACTTGAAGCAAGTTACTTGACTTCTGTGAATCTCTCTCCTCATCTGTAAAGAGTGTCCTAATACTCTGCTCAGAGGAAGGACTATTGTGAAATGAGACAGGTTATTGCCTATATACTGATTAGCACAAGGCTGGCAAGTGGTAAGCTTGCCTTAAATAGAGATTATTAGTGGAGCAAATCATGACTTGTGAGGGAAGAGAGAAACGGGTTTCAGAGCCTAGGGAGATAGGGATTTGTGTTGCATTGTCCTCTCCCAGGGAGAGGGGAATTGCAAGCGTCAATGTGCAGCAAAGGAGCCCTGGTGGTGGGGGCTCCTTTACTGCTCACCACAACCCTATTCGTGGACATTAATGCCTTGGTCTAACCCAAGGAGAAACTGAGGCTCCCAGAGGTTTGAGTGTCTTGCCTGAGGATATCACCCAAGCTGATAAGCAAGTCAAATTGTGATCTGCTAGCCTGTTTCTAAAGCCTGAGGAGGAAGGGTGGTAGCAAGGGAGGAGGCCCAGCTGGTGTGGAGGGGTGCAGGCAGTGAGGGAAGGGCTGCTGGCTGTGCCAGACTTTCTGGTCACGGACTTTGCCCGCTGCCTTCATTCTCCCTCCCTCCTGCCAGCCCTCTCCACCTTCCCCCCTGGCCTGGCTCTTCAGTAGGGCGTCTCTGGGCAGCTGGTGCTCTTGTCCTTCTCACTGCCGCCTGCCAGCTGGTGCCTTAACTGATGAATCTTTGCTCCCTCCCTGGGGATAGGCCAGGGAGGGCGTGGAAGGAGGTTGGACTCAGGCTTCAGATGACTAGGGTCTCTAGGCCCAGCTGAGTCCCCTCCCAGAGTCTTTAGTGCCCTGGTCTCCACCATAGCAAAGGTCTTCTGGGTTGGTGGGCAAATAGCCCACAGACCTGGAGGTCAAGAGAGCTGGATTCCAATCCCACTCCACCATAGACTGACCTTGAAAAGACACCTCCCCTCTTTGGTTAAATCATAAGAACAACCATTTTCCTGAACAACTGCTAGGGCTGAGCCCCACTCCCACATTTTCTGTCTTCATAGCATAGAGACAGATTGGGAAACTGAGCCTCCAAGAGCTGAGTGATATGCCCAAGGCCAAGTGGCTGTGAGAGTTGGATGCATCTGGCTCTTTCCACTCTGCTGTAATGGCTTTGATTTATCACCTGTGAAACAGAAATGAATTAATAACACCTCCCACATGGGGCTGATGCTAGATTTTGGGAGGTTGTGCAGGTAAAATGAATACGGGCTCAAAAATTATCGATGTGCATTCCTGTCCTAGACTGGCCTCTGCCCAGACCAGCCGTGTCAGGTGATTCCCTCCACACACTGAGCTCCAGGGCTATGGGACCATATTACAGCCTCCCTCTAAGGATAGCTGTGTGATCAAATGAGATGTGATCATGAACACTAAGTGCTTGGCAAAGAGAAGGACTCCTTGTCGTCGCAGTTATAAAGCTCTTAAGGCAAAGGAAAGAGGGAAAGAGAAGGGATGATGGGCAGGGCAGGACAAAAGCTGAGGAGTTTAGGGGTCAGTCCTTTGCCTCCTCCACCCTTGCTCTGAAGGACACAGCAAGAGCTCTTTCACACATATTCGCTGAAGTCCAATCTGGTATTGGGTACTGAACCTAGAAGAAGGGTCCCCCATGGAGCTTGTCCTATAGGAATTCAAATTCTAATGAAGGGGTCATTTTCAACATTTCCCTCAGCCTGCCCACCCCCTACCAAGTCCCATTGCCAACACTGCCACATCCAATCAATCACCAAGTCCAATTTTACGTCCTAAATATTCCTGGATTCCCCAGGGTTCCAGCCTCAGTGTTTCTTGCTTGGGCCTCATCACCAACCTGCTCTCAGGTCTGTGGGCCTCTTGTCTTGCCCTCCTGTAGTCCATCAGCCACACAACCCCAGAGGACTTCTCTAACCCCCAGATCTGACCCTGGCCATACTCTGCTCAGAACTCTTCCATGCATAAAATTAAGTTCAAATAAGAAATTTAACTTTCTGTGGTTCCTCAAGCCTAGATCTCCAGGTCTGGTGTTGAAGACCTCTTAGGGTCTAGCTCCTGCCCATTTTTTCAGCCTCATCTCTCACCAGATCCTTCAAATGAGATTTCCCTGTTGTCCCTGAAGAAGCCTTGCTCTGCAGCATCTCAGTTTTTGGTCATGGCTGGAGCAGTTACCCACCCATTAAAGTGCTTTCCTGGCATGAGCATGGACCTGGGTTCAAACCCCAGCATCACATACACAACTAAATATTGGAGAAATGAAGGTCAAATGAAAAAATAAAATTGATTATATCTCTCAGTTCTCCCTTTTTTTTCTTTAATTTTTTTTTGTTTGTATTTTTCTTTTGGAGAGAAGGACAGCAAGAGAGAGAGAGAGAATCAATTTTTATTTTTATTGAGTTTTTCACATGGCTTTCATTGCTCTGACACTTAGTTGCGTACATGGGTGCTGGGGTTTGAACCTGTGTACTCGCGCATGCAGTGCAAGTGCCGTAACCACCGAGCCACCGCGCCAGCCCCAATTTTTTTTTTTTTAAGAGAGAGCGAGAAAGAGGGAATCGATTTTATTTAGTTCTTTATTTGGCCTTTGTTGCTACCACACTTTGTTATGAACATTTTGCTGAGGTTCCAACCCGTGTCCTCGCACATGCCAGGCAAGCACTGTAAACACTGAACTACCCTCTTCCCTTCTTCCTCTCTTTAAAAAATCAAATAAAATAAAATGCCTTCCTCTCTGGCTGGGTTTGTAGCTCAGTGGTACAGTACTTTCTGAACATATGTGAGGCCCTAGGTTCAATCCTCAGCACCACAAATAAAATGAAATAAAATAAAAAAGGAAAAGGAAAAAAATGTCATCTTCTCTGCCTGGAAAAATCCTCTTCTTTAAGGGGCCATTTAAAGCATTTGCCTGGCATGTGCAAGGACCCAAGTTCAAACTCCCAGCACCATATACAGAACTAAGGGTCAGAAAAACTAAAGCCAGATGAAAAAATAAATTAAAAAAAAAAACCTGATTTTCTCTCTCAAAAAAAAAAAAAAGTCCAGTTCAGATCTCAACTCATTATCTCCTAAATCCAGTCCACTGTCCCATTCAACCCCTGACTTTCTTCCCCATCCCACTGCTCCCTGACCTCTCAGCCTCCAGACTCATCCCTCTGGCCATCTCCAGGCAATCTGAAGGGTTCTTTGTACACATGGAGCTGACTTTGCCCCGCCCCATGGCTCCCTATCACCCTCCAAATTATGTTCCCATTCCTCAGCCTTTTTTAGCCTTTAATACTCCTTATAAAAACACATTCCAAAAACACAAACAAAAGATCATCCAGAAAGCCACCCTGAACCAACTCCACCTGTACTCCAGATACACATCAGCTCCTTCTGTGTCTGGCATAGACCTTACCATATGGCACTGCCATTATCTGAGACAACGGGGGCTTCAACTCTTCGCTGAATTGCACTAAGAGGAATCCCCTGCCCTCAAGGTATTTGGTCCAGCATGAGGTAGTAGCTGCCATAGTTCAAATCCAGGCTCTGCCACTTCCCAGCTGACTTAAGTTCAGCCAACTCCTCTTACTCTCTGCTTTGGTTTCATACTCTGAAGAACAGGGCCTATCATAAGGCGGTTGTAAGAATACGTGTAAAATGATAAATGAACATTACAGAAGACAGGCATAGACACAGACTATATGCTCCATGTATACACATGGGAAATGGGAATATTGTATTTGTAGAGGGTTGTTTGTTTATTTTTTGTTTTTGGTACCAGGGATTGAAGCCAAGGGTGCTTTACCACTGAGCCACATCCCAAGCCCTTTTAAAATTTTCATTTTGAGACAGTCTCAGTAAGTTTCCCAGACTGGTCTCAAACTTGTGATCCTCTTCCTTTGGCCGCCCAGATTGCCAGAATTACAGGCTAGTGCCACCACACCAAGTTTTGTATTTGTTTTCCAAAGATTTCTGAAACTGGCTGGAGCAGTGGCTCAGCATTTAAGGTGCATGCCTGGCAAACTGAAAATACCCAGGGCTCCTTGAAGAAAAGGCTGACGTCAGGTATGGAGCTCCCTGTCAGGAAAAGACATCAAGGAAATTAACAGAGGCTACAAGAGTCATTTCAAAAGGACATGGGATGGGGCTGGCTCAGCGGTTATGGCACTTGCCTGGCATGCACAAGTGTGTGGGTTCAAACCCCAGCACCGCATACACAATGAAATGTTGGAGCAATGAAAGCCACATGAAAACTAAATAAAACTGATAAAATTAATCTTCTCTTTCTCTCTCACTGTCCCTCTCTCTCTCTCTTAAAAAAAAAAAAGTTCTGAAACCAAAACAAAAAAGCATAATGTTAATGTTAATATTTGCTATTTCTGGGTAGTCAGTACTGGGTTATTATATTTCTCTCCACACTTTTCTGTATATTTGGACTGTTTCACAAATTTATTTTTTAAAAAATGAATAGGGGGCTGGGAGTGGCAGACCAGAAAGCCCAGGATTAGATCTCTAGTACCACAGAAAAGAGAGAAAAAAAGGCATAGGAATTGACAGGAAAGGAGGGAGAGAAAGAAGTTACACGCAGAGGGAGGAGCTAGCAGGCAGAGAGAACACATACACACATTCAGCTCCCTAGTGTCCTGGACACTGTGCTAAGCATTCAGTATGGGGACTTCGGTTTGGTGCAAAAGGAGAGTGGAACAAA
>PVKS010021388.1:0-35304 GCA_004027875.1 Aplodontia rufa | reverse complement strand
CAAAGAACCAAATATATTGAAATACTTAAAAAGGGTGGTAAGGGTAGCATAACTTCATATTTGGGGTATTTGTGCTTGGGAAGTAATATTTAAAATTTTAGAACATCATCCATTCATTAATCCACTTCTTCATTCATTTTGCACAAATTATTGTATAATTGCTCTGTGACAGGCAATGTCATAAAGTGGGAATACAATAACAAATGCAACAGAAAATGTCTCTGTCTTTATGAACTTACATGGTATCAAAGGAAACTAAAGTTAAAGCAGCAAAGTAAGTATATAATATAATTTGCAGTATTGATGAATTTTAAGAAATAGATCAATGAGAAAAGAAGTAGCCTGTCTTATAAAGCAGCAGGCAAGAAAAATTTGTTTTTTAAATAAGGAGTTGGACATTTGGGAAGGAACTGAGTGAGAGAGCTAGTTATGTAAAAGTCTGAGAAAAATTACTATAAATCTAAAGAATAAAACAAAGGATCTGTGGTAGGAAGGGCAAAAACATTCTGTATGACTGGACCAAAGTAAAGGATGAAGAGCTGTAGGAAAAAGAGATTTGAGAGGTGGGAAGAGTGACGATCAGGAATGCCTTAAAGGCCATTGGAAGGAAAATTAATTTTATTGTAATTTTTTAAAGGAAGTCATTAGAGAATTGTGATCAGCAAAAAGCCATGATTTGATTCATGATTTTATAAGATAACTCTGACTTCTTCATAAAAGAAGAATTTACGAGGAACAAGGGCAAAAGCAAAGAAGAGTGGTTAGGAGGTCAGTTCAGTATTTGAGAAGAAATGATGAGAATTTGGAAGGTCATGGCAGTGGGAAGAGGCAGGCAGATGCAGGGTTGGCTTCCAAGGGGACCACAAGCCATGACAACATGTTGATTACAGAGAATCACAATATGGTGTCTTCAGTTCCCTTTACCAGCCTATGGCTACATGTAGTAAAGTGCAGTTAATGTCTCCTATTCACAATGATTATTATGTGGTACATGGAAAACACATTGTTAAAAATTCTCTACATTTATCTATACTTGAGAAATCTTTAATCAGTCAGCTAAATTAATAATTTGTACATGCAAACAAATAACAAGCACAGAGAGAACAATGTTTTTCTAATTTTACACTCTTCATTTGAATTTAAGAACATCCATTCCTTCCAACAAAAAGGATATTAATTTTTTACTGGGGAAATGAATTTAGGGTTACCACAGTCTGCTAAGCTTTGTGCTTTAATTGTGTCTCAAAGAATTTTCCCAAATACATCAATTATCCCATGTCAAAAAATTGTATTTGATTGCTCTCTATTTCTTCAAAGCTGCTGTAATACAAACAAAATTGACAGCAAATTATTTTTATCACATCTCTCCACAAATATGAATACTAATCAATAAAAATGTTTAAATATGGAAGATGGCAATTTATTTCATAATCACATGATTTTCTTTCAGAAACAGATTCTTTACAGTGTTTCTTTTTACTCTCTCTCTTATGCTTTTCACCCCTACATCTTTTTGATTATTTGACAGTTCTTAGAATTTGTTTTGGAGTTTATTTTCCTATTGATTAGTTAAACTTTTAATAATTGATATATTTTGCACACTTCTCTGTTCATAGTTTTATTTTACTCTTGAGCTCTCTGTCTGTAAGTTTCTTCTTGCCAGTTTTAATGGTCCATAATTTCCAATGGAAAGTCAGCTGCCAGAACCTTCCTTCCTCCAGTGTTAATGGCTGCTCTTGAGAACCTGCCCTGCCCTCCCTCATCTAATTTGAGTCGATGAGGGGGCAGACAAAACAGATGGTTGGCACAGGATGGGATGATTCACTGTTTGAAATCATGGTGAAACATTTTTGAAATTGGTGAGCGAGAGGGAAGCCTGACATTTGACAGAACCATGTAAAAACTGCAGCACCCAGACGAAGTTCAGTTTAATTTTGACTGTTATTTTCCAGATGTCCTGATTATGTGATTATAATTTTAAGATTATATAAAGAATACACCTTTTCCCAAACACACTGTCATCGTTTCAGCAAAACGAGTTTACTATCAAACTTCACTATCAGTACTATTCTCAAAGGTATAATGTGGCCCTACCTTATTCTTTGTGGTGTTCATGACTTGTTGAATATCTCCTCCACTTCCATTCATTGTACCCTTCCTCTTGTATATAATCTGAATCCATGTTGCCCATTTGATTAAAAAATTACAACTATTTTCTAAAGCAGTAAGTGCACACGCACACACACACACACGTAAAAATTTGTATTACATATATTTCATTTGTATTTTATATTATAGTGCTACAGATTTATGTCATGAGACTATACAATTAAACAAGTACTTGTAGAAGAAAGTCACGACTATGTACAGAGAATAATACAACAAATCCAGACAAACTCAAAACTGAAGCAGTTTATTCTAAAAATCCTTTAATGATATTCAAAGACTTGTTTAAATATGATTTTTGAATGCAACAAAACAAAAAGATAAGTAAAGCTCTCATAGTAAGTTGGCCTTATAAAACATGATTTCTCTGTGATAGCAATATAACTTTAAAGGGATTGAGATTTATTCTTGATGTATTAAAATATTAGACATTACAATTTTTGTGGTGCCCCAAGGGCAATGTTACAGAAACATATATTTAGTATTTTGTAATATCAAAATTTTATGAGCTGGAGGATTAGAAAAAACATTTTAAATATTCCTTACGGGGCTATGATGAGAAATAAGTGTCTCAGGCTGGTTTGTGTTTCTGTAACAAATCCCCTAAGACTGGGTGCTTTAAAAATAAAAAAAGTTTTATTTAGCTTACAGTTGTGGATTTCCAAGACCAAAGAACCAATGTTGGCTTCTCATAAAATCTTCATGGTGATTAGTGTTGCTTGGCAGGCAAGCATGCAAGAGAGGACACAGGGTGAGAGAAGAAGCGATAGAGAATTCAAGAGAGCAGGTAGAGTCAGGTTTACTCTTTTCTAATCATTTGCTGTTTTGAGAATTAAATACATTAGTCTCTTAGAGGGAGGTGCCCCATGATCTAGGCATACCTTAAAGCCCCACCACTTCAAAACCATTACAAAGTAACAAGTTTCCAATACACTATGGAAATACATAATACCTTTGTAGGATATCAGGATTCCAGCGAAGAAAAAAATCACAGCACACTGTTGAAGTAAAAAATTCCAAGAATAGATGAACTGAACAGAACATTATTAATTCCGTTACCGTGTCAGCCCTGAACAAATTGGCTAAGAACAGTTCCAAGAGAGACCCATCAGGTCTGTGATTTCTACCTCAGAGGGAGTGATAGTATACTGGGTACTGAGCTCCCTCAGATAAGTGGGACAGCTAAAGAGCAAAGAATCAGGGTAGGGATCACAGAAGCTGGGACACAGAACTCAGCAAAGAGCCATGATTTCTTCCAAAATCCTTATGAATTTTACCAACTGATTACCCATCAACTTCTCAGGGTAGAGCATCTTCAGTCCCAACTCCACTCCAAGTAGCCCATGTGTGGCCAAGCATTTCATGTGTCCCCTCAGTCCCCATAGCTGGTGCTCTATATGTGGCCTCACAAATAGTAAATGAGTTTTTCTGAAGGTCATGGGCAACACACATACACGATTGTTTGTCTTTGTGAGACTGAAAACAGCAATGCAATCCTTAACACTTCAGGACATGGCCGTAGGGAAAACACATAAGAGTCTCTCACACCCAGCCTGACTTTCTGGGAAAAAGAGAATTGATAGGCAAAGACTCTCTCCTTCCCTGCACAAGAAGGGAAGAGTGGGTACATACACAGAAAGCTCTGAAAGACTGAAAAATCCCTAGCCAAGATGACTGATGACCACTCTCTTCTGAATCTAATCAGAAAGACTGAAAGAAGAGGCTGTATTTCAGACATGAAGACAGCAATGCAAACATTAAAAAATTCCAACTGTACAATAATTTTATAATAACCAAATCTCAAGTAAATTGAAATTTATGAATTTCCTAACAAAATTCAAAATATTTGCTTTAAGGAAGCTTAGTGAACTACATGACACAACAATAGGTCACTCAACAATGTCAGAATAATTATTCATGAACAAAGCAAGAAGTTTAAGAAAAAGATAAAAATCATGGAAAAAAACTAAATAGAAATCCTCAAGCTGAAGAATACAATTATACAATTAAAGAAAGGAAAAAAGGCCATTTTGAACACAAACAAATGATATCATCAAATAGAAAAAAAGAATCCGTGAACTCAAAGATATTATTGAAAGCCACCTGTAGTCTAGAGGTGTATCTCAGTGGCACAGCATTTGCCTAGCATGCATGACATCCTAAGGTTCACCCCAGAACTGCAGCACAGCAGCAGTAGCAACAACAACAATAGTAATAAGAAAATATGGGGCTTGAGTGGTAGCTCAGAGGTTACGGTCCTTGCCCAGCATGCACAATTGCATGGGTTCAAACCTCAGCACCTACTTACACTAATAAGTTTTGGATCATAGACAGCCATGTAAAACAAACTCAGTAAAAGTTGATTCTCTCTCTCTCTCTCTCTCTTCCTCTCTCTTAAAAAAATATTAAATTTGAGAAGTATAGCTAAAGCTTAAAGGAGATATATGTTAATGCTTTAATTGCAAATAAGGAAAGGTCAGCATCAATAATCTAAGCATTCATTCTGAGAAGCCAGAAAATAAGAAAACTAAGTCTAAAAATATTGATTAAAGAAATAACCAATTAGAGTAAAAATTAATGAAAATTGAAATAGAAAAACAATAGTGAGCAAATTTAACTGTACTATTGAAAGATCAATGAAACAGTTAAATCTCTGAAAACATGGATTCAGAAGAAAATCGGGGTAGATTCAAATTACCAATATCAAAGTGAGAGCAGATAAATCAATACTAAGACATAATATGCACAGGATTTTAAGGGAACACTATGAACAGTTCCATGGCCATTAATCCAACAATTTAGATAAAATTGTCCAATAACCTGAGAGACACAAATTATAGAAATTCACTCAAGAAAAATAAAAACATGAATAGCTCTATATCTTAAATACTATTATTAAAACCTTCAAAAAAACTTTTGTGGTCAGATGATTTTATTGCTACATTCTACCAAACAATAGCACCAATTCTACAAAATCTTTGACAGAAAATTTTAAAAACTTATAACACTTCCCATGCTATTTTATGACTATTTAATTACTTATATCAAAACTTTCAGATTGTGAAAATGAGTAATAGTGACTTAACAATGAGCAAACCAGTAGAAAACAACTTAGGTAAGTATTCTTAATAAGCCATGTTGATATTATATACCAACCCGTAACTAAGACCACCATCTAACTATGAGACAACATCAAAAAAAGTCCAAGTTGAGGAACCTTTTACAAAATACATAGCCACTTTTGTTAAACCTTGCAAAGCTACGAAAACAATGAAAAACCAATGAATGTACTTCAGGTTGGAGAAGACTTCAGAGCACGACAACTAAATGAAGGCTTAAAATTCTAATTGGGTATTAGAAAAGTGCACTATGGAAAACTTGGAAATGTAAATAGGAGTAGGACAGTGATGTACAGATGTCAATGTCAGAGTCTTGATGAATGTACTCAGGTTATAAGATTACAACACTAAGAAGCTGAGTAAACTGCATGAGAACTCTATTGTTTTTTCAAATATTCTATAAAATTAAAATTAATTCAATGTAAAATGTTTGGAAAGTTGTTTCAAAAAAGAAATTTTAAAAGTTTTGTCAGTTGCTGTTTATCTGTCACTCTCAAGTATTAAGATGGCTTTGAGGTGGAAGCCTGATGTGGGGGTGCACGCCTATATTCCCAGCAGTTCTGGAGGCTGAGGCAGAAAGTTCAAAGCCAGCCTCAACAGATTGGGGAGGCCCTAAACAATTTAGGAAGACCATGTCCCCAAAAAATAAATAAATAAAAAGGGCTAGAGTTGTGACTCAGTGGTTAAATGTCCCTGTATTCAATTCCTGGTGCAAAAAAAATTTTTTTTGAGGTGTAAATGTAAAGATAATATTAGTCATGCATTAATTTCAAGCAAGCAAATGAAACTTACTCATCCAAAGAAATGCTAGCTTTTGAAAAAATAATTTTTGTAAGTGAATACTGTCTTTCCTCAAGAGTTTTTAATGTTTATTTCTTTTAAATGGCTTCAGAATTTAGAAATTTTACTAGAAAGCTAAATTCTAAGGTTTAAGTAAACTAAACTGTATTTTATATGTGACACATCAGAAATTAGGTTTCAGAAAGTAAATTTAAAAATAAAAATAAATAAACAAACAAAAAACAATGACTTGTTCACTTACAAGGTCCTTTTGGCAAAATATGTTATGACTACCTGGCATGCAATATCGGCCCCAAAATTGTTTTTCTCTTAAGGTCTTAACTACGGTTTATATGATTTAGTAATTAAAATATTTCACAATGATTTCATTTTAAAGAGTACATTTTACCAAAGAAATCCTTCGTTTAAATAGTTTAAATTGAAAAATACTACTTATGTCAGTAACTCTAATTACAGTTCATTCTTAACTGGCACTAGTGAAAGACCATTGCTATTTGGGTAGATTAAAAATAAAAAGAATTAAAGAGAGAGGGACAGCTATAGAGAGAGAAAGAGAGAAACAATTTTTATTTAGTTTTTCGTGTGACTTTCATTGCTCAGGGACCTCGTTGTGTATGTGGTGCTGTTATTTGAACTCACTTACTCATGCATGCTGGGAAACTGCGGAGCCACCGCAGATTAATTCTAGCCCAGATTAATTCTTGATTCATGTTTAATTAATTTCAAAATTACTAAAAGGAATATTATAAAGGCATGTGAAACATGCTTTTACAATTAGTTTAGTGGTGATAAATTTAATGATTATCAGAAATTTTAGCAGTAATTTTTTCATACTGATCCAATCCATTTTTATTATACCTAAAACATCACATGCATTAAATAGCCCTGTATAAAAAAGTTTCTGTTGTATAAATCACTTCATAACTGATCATAATATTTGAACAAATTGTGTTGTCATTATATAATGGTATAATTTTAAAGATGGAAAAATCTTCAAACCCAATAACCTGTGTTTTAAAAGGTGGGTTAAAGGATTGAGGTACAGAAAGGCTAAGTGACGGTCTCAACATCAAACTAATATCAAGATAAAATCACAAGATGCCAGAATAATTATTGGTCATGTTATATCACAGGATCTCAAAAAAAAAAAACCTAAAGGAATTAAATAAGCATGAAGACAAACTGAGAGGGTGGAAATTCTGAGAAAACTGGCCTAATCTCAAGAAAATAGTGGTTTGATTAGAACTGATCCTATTTAAGGGAATAACAGAAGCATGTCATGGTCTATGACTGCATACTGAATTCAGAAAATCTCAGTTTAGGTATTGATAAGGAAACTTTCTGAAATGAAAAGATGGAAACCTACGTGTGAAGAACTAAGTTTACAATAAAGATAGAATAGCTTGTAAACTTTTCTACAAATTATTACATCATAAAATGTATAAGAACAAGAACTTATATATAATAGTTATTGAAAATTTCTTCCAAAAGGTAAACAAAAATAATGGCATATGTGCTTGTTGTATATCTTTGTGTTTTGTATGTAAATAAGTACAAAAATATAATCTAAATATAAACAGATAAAATTGATGGGGAGTGAAAATATATTTTTATATTTTAGTTTTTGCATATCTAAATTTCATTAATTTATACAATAACTGTCTATCACATTTGGACAATGAAATTTTATTTGAAAATAAAACACTGTTACTTAAATCTTTCTAAAGTAGAATGATGAAAAACATTCAAAAATTACTTGAGTACTTGCTTACTACAGGTGATACAACCAACCAAAAATATGAAAATAGCTCAGATCTTATGATATATGTACTGCTCACATTGACCAATTATTTACATTTAAAAGTATAAAAGATACATCAGTCTTTCATACAGAAACATTTTAGTAACATTATAGATGTTATGATAATATTCAAGCTAAAATGCACAGAATTCAGTTGATTTACTGTTATTTTAAGTAAGCTGACTGCTCTAAATAAAAATAGCTCAATGTAAATACATAGTAATATCAATATGTTTTTGGAATTGTCAGAATAGATATTAGAATCACTAAGAAAAATAATTGAATTCTTATTTTTCCAAATACCTCTATTATCAATTCAAACAAAAGATACAGATCATATCGTTTAAATATCAGTTATTTATTATGATAAATGTTTTCAAAGTTTTTAGTAACTTTGGACATTCTGTAAAAAAGAAGAATCTGAACAGATGATACAAAATAAATACTTTGTATTTATACATGATTCATACAAAAAATAAGACACAAAGGAATAGTACCAGCTTCTGAGAATACCCTATTTTATTTCTCTTTCTAACTAAGTAATCAAATTAGTTCTTGCTTTTTATAAGGTATATGTTGGATTTTGCAATATATTTATCTTAGTGTGTATATTTTAAACAAATCACAGAATAACTTCATGGAAAAAATACAGCAAATTCATATTTTTCCTTTGAAAACTTCAAAGTCTAAGTAACACTTAAGGTAATAAACAAAACAAGTTACTGATTGTATCACACAGTTAATCAATTCATAGTTTTTTTCTTTGCCATTGATAAATGAAAGAACTGCCTGTATCCTGTACCACTGCCAGAGACAAAAGGCTGTGCACAAAGTCTTGCCACTTTCCCACCTTTAAATAGAATTTATTTTCAAGTCAACCATAACAGAAAGTAGTAGGAAAACTCCTAGCTTAGAAGTCAAAGAAAAGGATTTCAAAAGCAATTGTATTTAACAGCATTTTAGTTCTACATGAACTTAGTCAAACGTAGAGTCTGAAAAATTAATGTCTTCGAAGTTGAGAGTTGAATGGTGATTACTAGAGGCTTGAGGACAATAGCAGGAGAGGGCACCATAAAGGGTGATCAATGAGAACTAAAATACAGTGAGGAGCAAGAAGCTCCAAAGTGCAATTGCACAG
Source organism: Aplodontia rufa (assembly GCA_004027875.1). Taxonomy (NCBI): domain Eukaryota; kingdom Metazoa; phylum Chordata; class Mammalia; order Rodentia; family Aplodontiidae; genus Aplodontia; species Aplodontia rufa. The sequence goes on along the minus strand of PVKS010021388.1, from coordinate 26,279 downwards.
TATGGCAATCAATGATTACAATGATGTAGGTATGTGTGCATTTCAAAAAGCTGGAATAAGGGATTTTGAGTGATTTCACTACAAAGAAATGATATTCTAGGAGATAACTAGATTTAACCTGATATTTATTTATTTATTTTTATTTTTATTTTTTTGGTACTGGACATTGAACCCAATGGTACTTTACCACTGAGCTACAATTCCCCCTCCCCTTTCCAATATTTTGAGAAAGGTTCTCACTAAATTGCTGAGGCTGTCCTCAAATGTGCAATCTTCCTCCCTCAGGCTCCCAAACCACTGAGATTATGGCAAGTGCCACTACGCTCAGTTTTAAACCAATTTAAATAAAACTCAGTGTATACACATATGAAACATTACATTGTAGTCCACAATTCTGTACAGCTTTTATTTTTTGGTGTCAATTAACAGTGATATAAAATATAACAGTATTTCATTCAATGTTTAAAATATTCTGTTACTTCCAAAGTTGATGTATATATGAATATGCAAAAAAAAGAGATGATAGAAAACAAAAAAAGAACAAATAATTTAATGAAGTAGTCTGAGACTTCTTTTAGATAATAAAACAAAAATAATTATTTTATAGTCATAACATATTTGAGAGAGAGACAGAGACAATTAAATTTATTTTTCCTATGGTTTTCATTTCTCCAACACTTATTTTGTAGGTGGTGCTTGGGCAAGTGCTCTAACTGCTGAGCAACTGCTCCAACCCATTATATCAAATCTTGATGTTTGATTCAAATAAATTTTTCAAAAGTAATTTGTTCTTAGAATTTTAAAAATATTGCTATTTGAAGATTTCTTATATCAAAATTCTTTAATTTCAATGGGCAGAAATGGATCTAATTCTCTTATCAATTGTGTTTAATAACATGTTTAGATAGTGTTGAAAAATACTATATTTTATTCTCACATTTCCATTTAGACTACGTATATCTATTACCCTTGTTGGTGTCAAAAATATGGATTTTTAAAGTATTAAACTGACACCATTAAATTCCACTTAAATAAATGGTTCTGAGCACAGGACTTCTGTTTCCTGCATTACAAGTTCTCTGTAGAGAAACCCTTTCCATACAGCACCATCTAAAACAGTGTATTTAAAGTTACATAAATAAATGATTGTGTGTATGTGTTCATGTATATATGTATATGTGTGGGGGTATATATATGTGTGTGTATGTATATATGTACAATATATATTCAGGTAGGAAATTAATGGTATTTGTGGTATACCAAAATCTATTAAGAGTGTATAATTAGCAAAATGAATGCTGATATTTACCATTTGCCCTTGGAATGTATTATTATTCTTTCTGGCTCAGAGCATGAGGATATGGGTCACAAGGTTAAATGAAAATGAAAGAAAAAAAGTCTCAAAGCACATCCAAACACATTTCAGAAGAGTTAAGGAAAGCGTAAATCACTGGTCTACAGCCCAGTTGTTCCAGAACTGTGGGGTACAGTGCACTAAGGCCGAAGATGGTACTTAGAGATAGCTTGGGAATCATTCGACATATTGGAGCTACATTACAAGAGATCAGCGGCTTCTCTAAGTAGAGTTCAGTGGTGATAAGCTGATGGGTAGCACCTCCATCTCTCACTGTTCTTTGCCATGTACTCCTCCTCTCCTTCAAGATGTTTTGTTCAGGGGTGCCCAAATGCACCAGTGACTGGTATTATTCCCACAGTGCCCTCAGTTCTGTTCCCATCCTGACTCAGAGAGGGTTTTACATGTTAGGTTGCAGAAGCAGTGATGTCATCAGCATCAGTTTGCATGTGCAACTAGCATCCCAATGAGCAACTATCTTGGTGTACATGAAAGGAAGTAGCTTTCTACAGACACCGCTGATCTGTCTTAGCTCCCAGTGTGCATACGAAAAAAATCCAGTGTCATTGACGATATGTCTGGACTTTCTGGCCTAATATTGCTATTATTCTTGCCTAATTTGGCTGGGTTTTTAGGAACAGAAAGGGGGCATTCAGGGAAATGCTATTTTAGTATCTCTCTTTACTTAAGGAACAATACAATGGGAGAGAGGCATTATTCAAACAAATACCTGCTGAGAATTTTCCAGACTCACTGAAATTCAGTCATTCTTGGGCCAATAATCCTGAACTTAAAAAAAAAAAAGAGTTATCTATACCTAACCAAATCACTGTGAAATTACAGAGCAATACAGTGAAGAAAAAAAATTCTTAAAAGCAGTTAGAGAAGAAAAATACATGTAATCTAAATATGGATGAGAAGTACTAGAGGTGACTTTTAACAACAATGGAACCAGGCAAAGAAAGCAACTGACTTTACAAAAGCTTCTTACTTATAATAAGCTTATGTCCTGATAAATCCATCATAAATTGAAAGCTATATGTTGAAAATGCATTGAATCCACCTCACCTTCTGACCATCCTATTTTAGTAAAACAGTATACTCTATAGTATCAATTGTGTGGTTGACTGTGATCCATGGATTGCTGCCACTACCCAATATTCTATGAGCATGTATTGCCATGTAAGAGTAGCCTGAGAAAAAGGAGATTCAAAAGGCAGTTTCCATTGAATATGTAACACTTTTATATCATCATAAAGCCAAAAAAGTATAACTCAACTCTAACAAGGCAAGGACAATTCATGTCTTCAAAATATGGTAGAAAACAACAACTGTCTGTCATAATTCTATACCCAAGACTAATTACTGACTATATCCCCAAAATAGGTATGTTGATTTTAACATACTTTACTTCTGAATGTGACCTATTTGGAAATTAACTTCATATAGATGTAATTATTAAAGTTACATTGAAATCATTCTGGAGTAGAGTGGACTCAATGCAATAGGACTAGTGTCCTTGCAAGAAGAGAAGAGGCAAAGACACGCAAGACAGAATGCCAGGTGACAATGGAGATAGAGATTGAAGTGTTATAACTTCAAAAGAAGGAATGTGGAGAACTGACACTATACCAGCAGAATCTAGGAACGTACAACAAAGTTTTCTTCTCTACAGGTTCATAGGGAGCAAAACCCTGCCAATAATATGATTTCAGATTTATACCCAAACTGTGAAACAACAAATTATGTTGTTTGAATTCATCCAGTTTGTGAATCATTGTTATCCTAACCCTGGAACATAATACACACCGATAACCTGCATGTTAGGAATTTACAGACAAACTAACACAGATTTGCTCGAGGAAAAAAGGTAACTAAAAAACAAAACAAAACAATGATTTATGAAGGAATGCCAGAGAAGCACCAAGGCATAATGAAGAAGAATAAGAAAATGAGAAGAAACAACATTAGAGTAAGTGGAATTGAAGAAAAAATTGAGCAACAAACAAGGGGCATTAAGAATCTTCTGAGTGAAATGGCCAAGGAGAATTTTCCCCATATCAGAATTGATCCAGAAAATCAAATTCAAGATGCCTATAGGACACCAAACAGACCTAACCTAACCAAATGAGAAACTCACCAAGACACATCATTTATAAAACTGATAACACAGAAATCAAGGAAAGAATCCTGAAAACAGCAAGGGAAAAAAAAGCAAATAGCATTCAGAAGTAGAACAATAAAGAACACTATGGATTTCTCAGATCAGACAATAAAGGCCAGGAGAGCATGGAACAATATTTTTCAAATTTTGAAAGAAAATAATTTTCAACCAAAGACACTAACCCAGCAAAACTCAGCTTTAAATGTGACAGGGAAATTAAATACTTCAATGATAAATTCAAACTAGCAAGGAACGTGAACACAAAACCTGCTCTACAGAAAATTCTCAAGGACATACTTCATTCAGAGGAATAGGCAAACAACTTCCAAAACTCATAAACAGAAAAAAGTCAATAATCACATAACACACTAAAAGATATCCAAGATGGCACAAAACACAGCAATAGTCACAATGTCAGGGACCTGGATTCTCGTATCTATTCTAACGTTGAATGTGAATGGACTCAATGCCCAAATCAAAAGACACAGGTTGACTTACTGGATCAAAAAAAAAAAAAAAAAAAAAAAAAAAAAAAAACAAAAAACCAAGAAACAAAAAAACACCAAATCCAACAATATGCTGCCTACAGGAGACACACCTCACAATCAAAAATAGAAACAGACTGAAGTTGGCAAAATGTCTACCAGGCTTGTGGCCCGAAAAAGCAAGCTGACATTGCAATCCTTCTACCTGACAAAGCTAATTTGACCAAAAACTTGTCAGAAAGGACAAAAAAGTCACTATATCATAGTAAAAGGAACTATTCATCAAGAAGACATAACGATAGTTAACATTTATACCCCCAATTACAATCCTCCCAAACATATGGAAAAAGTACTCAAGGACATTAAACCCTTCACCAATCTCAACACAATAATACTGGGGGACTTTAATATACCATTATCAATAATAGACAGATTATCAAAACAAAAAATTAACAAAGATATCTCTAACCTAATCAACTCTGTAAATCAACTGGACTTAACAGACTTTTACAGAATATTTCATCCCAAATCAGCTGAGTTTACCTTCTTCTCAGTAGCTCACAGATCCTTCTCCAAAAGAGACAGCATCCTAGTGCACAAACCTAATCTTAACAAATAAAGTTGATATTGTCCCATGTATCTTGTCAGACCATAATGGTATGATCTTAACAACAGCAAGAAAAACAACAGAAACTACTCAAATACTTGGAAATTGAATAATACACTCTTTTTTTTCATTACTTTTATTTTTTTTATTTTTGAACAACCATACAAGTTTTTAACAAAATAATATAAAATGTGTATAGATTCTGGATATTACAATTACCCCCAGGAGTGCCCCCCATTTACCCACCCTTATCCCTCCCTTCCCCTTCCCACAATATCTCTAAAAAAGGATTATGCTGTATAGCATTACATCTTATCTGGATTTAACACATGGTCATAGATCAACTTTCTCACTGGCCAGGGTCTAGTCCCAACCTCCACAGATGAGTGGAGACAATCAACCATTAGTTCTCTGGTTAAGCTGATTTTACTCAGCATAATTTCTTCCATAGCCATCCATTTACCTTCAAAGGCTGCAATATCGTTGTTTCTAATTGCTGTGTAAAATTCCATGGTATAAATGTACCACAGTTTTTTGATCCATTCATCCAGTGAGGGACATCTGGGTTGTTTCCATAGTCTAGCAATAGTAAATTGAGCTGTTATGAACATAGATATTACTGTGTCACTATAATGTGCTGATTCTAAATCCCCTGGAAAGATTCCCAGGAGTGGAATAGCAGGGTTGTATGGTGGGCTCATCCCTAGTTTTTTGAGGAATAATACATTCTTACATGAAGAATGGATAAAAGAGGTAATGAGAACAGAAATCAAGAAATCCTTGGAAATTAATGAGAATGATGAAATAACGTATAAATATTTCTGGGATAGTATGAAAGCATTCTTAAGAGGTAAATTTATAGAACTGCGTGCCTTCATCAAAAATCAGGGAAGAGCCCAAATAAATAGACTTATGTTCCAACTCAAATCCCTACAAATTCTTTATCTCTAAATAAACATTGACTATATAAAATTAATATTAAGGACTATATAAAATATTTATACAGATAAAAAGAAATGTAATAATTAAAATGCTAGATCATAACAATATAAAAGCCAGTACATGTATGTTTTAAATAAAGAATATTTCTAAAATATCATTTGAGAGAACTATAAAAATTTTAGCTGTAGAATTAGTTTGATTCTCACATTGCGATATCTGGTAGAGAAAGGTGTAATTCAAGAAAAATAGAATGGGAAAAAAAGAGCATGGAATAATAGCAAGGAGACTATCAATTGATCCAAAAGTATCTAAAAAGGAAAAAATAAACCAAGCAAATTGAAAGTTACAGAATATTTTAAGTCAAACATAAATGTAAATACATCATAACCACATTAATTTAAAATAAGATTTATCAGATTTAATTTTTAAAAGTGCATGCAGTTCATATTAAAAATACAAAAAGATTAAAAGTAATAGCATAGCAAAAGATGATCTATGTGATATTAACTATAAGAAAACTGCTGTAGAGGTATTGGTATCAGATTCAATTAACTAAGAAATTAAAATAATTCTAAATATGTACACCCAAAACAAAACTTCAGAAACAGATATTAGAAAATGGAAGCATATCACTATCATATACATAACTCTTCTACATCAAACTGATAATGGCAAATGGTAAGAATTCATCATTATTACAATCTTGATTGATTTGTCACATATCAAACGTTTCACCAAAGACACATTTTTTCTTTTCTTTTTTTAAAGAGAAAGAGGGAAAGTGAGAGAGAGAAAGAAAGAATCAATTTTATTTAGTTTTTCATGTGGCCTTCATTGCTCTGACACTTTGTTGTGTACACAGTGCTGGGGTTTGAACGTGCGTTCTCACACATTCCAGGCAAGTGCAACAACCACTAAGCCACCGCTCCAGCCCCTAAAGACACATTCTTATCAAGTTCATGGAAAATGTTTTGAAACTGAAAATACTTTGAAAACTAAATGTGTTTTAAAAACTATACATTTAAAGCAAAAGTACAAGCAATATTGTGCAGTTCACGAAAATAAGAAAACGGCTGGCTCAGTATTTGGAGTGCTTGCCTGGCATACAACCCAGGATCAAACCCCAGCACCACATACACAATTAGGTATTGAAGAAAAATAAGTCAGATGAAAAAATAAATAAAATTGATTTTCTCTCTTTCTCTATCTTTAAAAAAAATAAGAAAACGACAAAGAGGAGATTCCTACTCTTAAAAAATTCTTCCTTTCCATATGAAGGATAATAACACTGTACTTCAGCGGATGTGATATGTTTAGGATACATGTTTTAACTAAGAGTAACTACTAGCGAAATAACACAAATAATAAATCTAATAAACCAACAATGGAGAAAAATAGAATCATAAATAGAGTCAAAAATAAAGGAGAAATGAGGAAAATAAAAAAGAATGTACATATGGGTCAACTAGAAAACAAAAGCTTGAACTGTGTGTTTAATACAATAATTGCATTAAATGTAAACAGTCTGAGCATTTGCACTGACATTGGGGAAAATTTTCAATAATACATTGTACGTTACTTAGCACACACACACTTTAACACATAAAAACAGAGAGGTTAACTGAAAAAAGAGAGGGAAAAGATAAACTGTTCAAACTAATTATATGAAAGGTTAAGTCCCTATTATTAGTATTCATGCAGAGTAACCTTCAGGATGAGGTCTAGTACTAGAGTATGAATTCCCACAAGAAAAAAATGCATACGTTAAAAAGTTTTTAAAAATGATGCTACAACTGATGTAAAAGAGAGGGAACAGTTATATTGGAATATTTCAATGCTCATTTCTCAGGAATTAGTTCTTTTTTATTGGTCAGTATCATCTTACATAATGAAGGGATTCATTGGTTCACATTCGTACATGCATAAGTATTGAGAGAGTTGCTTAAGGTTCTTTATGTAGGCAAAAAGACCAGCAAGGATAAAACGTATATGAAAAATGCTAAAAAAAATTTAATTGATATTTATAGAACACCATGAATTCTACACTGACAGCATACTGCCTATGATTTTCCACAATGACAGCAGGTGCGTATGCAACATTAGTCTATATGGTGGGCCACAAATAATATTTCAACAAATTTCATAACATTCATATTATGCAGAGGAAGAATATAGAACTAAATATTGTTCTCTAACATTTTGATAAGACGAGAAAGCTTCCTTTTAATATTGCTCTTGACTTTTGTCCCAGAAGTCTTAGTCTATGAAGTAAAACAACTAAAAGAAGTAAAAAACATACCTATGGAAATGGAAAACCTATTTTTTATATTTTATGTATTTGAAGGAGACATGATCTCATGAATTCAAAATCTTTCACAATCCAGAAAATAACATTAACTCTAAGAACTTCATGAGTTCATACAATGCAAGGTATTTAAAAATTAATTTATTTCTGTAAAGTAGCAATGAAGAATTGGAAAACTATTTTATCACAAACAATATCAGAAATATGAAACACTTCGGGATAAATGTAATAAAATATATTAAAAATCCATACCCATAAGTTTTATTTTATTTTTATTTTTTAAAAGAGATAGGGACAGTGAGAGAGAGAGAGAGAGAGAGAGAGACTTTCCTGTGACTTTCATTGCTCCAAGACATCCTTGTGTACATAGTTCTGGGTTCGAACCTGCGTACTCCCGCATGCCGGGCAAGCACTGTGACTGCCCAGCTACCGCTACAGCCCCAAACCGATAAGTTTTAAAAAATAAAAGTTCATACACTAGAAGAATAAATGTTAAGAAATCAACTTTTTCAAGATCACTCTACTGATTTAATGCAAATGCAATACAAATCACAGAAGGCAATAAATACTTGTGGGTGTATGTGTAAATTGAAAAGCTGATTTTAATGGCAAAGAATTAAGAGCAGTCAAAAGAGTTTCGAAAATAGGAATACATTGGGAGGACATAAACAATCTAATGTAAAGACTTAAATTACAAATTAAGTAAATAATGTGATATTAACAACAAATATTGATTAAGAAAACAGAATATCTTCAGGTCTACTAATATCTGAAGTGATGCCAAGGATATTCAATGAAGGAAACATAAGGCGCTGGAAACCCTGGATATTTTAGTGGAAAACAGTAAACCTAAACTTTTTCTTCTCCAAAACAGAAAGAATATCACAAAATACAGAGAACAAAATGTGATGTTGTGAAACTCTGGTAGAAAATACAGGGAAAAAAACTCTTCGCAAAATTTTGGAAAGAAGATATTTACTTGGTCATTAAAATATCAATTATTTTAATAAAGGTTATGTTAGACTTAGGACAATTAAAATGTGCACTGTCCAAAAATTATTGTGGTGAAAACAAAAAGGAGAGCCAATGTCTGAGGGGAAATATTATATATATATACACACACAAATATTCACTATATATATATATATATACACAAATTTTTGTATTTATAACTTATAAAGAAGAAAAAGAATGCTATTATTAGAAGGTCCACCTCACAAAATAAACAGCAACTTTGAACTTTGAAGAAAAAAAATAATTAAAAGTCCAATGATGAGAACAATACCTCACAAAAGAAAAAAATACACAAATGACCAATAAACACATGGAAATATGTTCCATGTTATTAGATATCAGAGAACTACTAACTAAAACCAAATGAGGAATCATTAAGCATCGAAAATAATGCCAAAGATAAACAAGCAAATAAAAAAGAGAAAACATGAAATCCTGAAACCAAATAATACTGAAGGTATGGAACAATTGGAAATTTCATACATTTCTGATGGAGTCAATGTATGAATCAAAATCTCATCCCTTTTGGATAACTATTTGACAAATTCCTAATAAATCAAGCATATTTTTCATTTGAACTAGTAAGCCAACTTCTACTTATTAAGCTGATACAAATGAAAACGTGCTCCCACAGAGGAGTAACTGAAAATACAAAGTTTTATTCAAAATAGTCAAAAACTGGGTACAACTCCAAAGTCCATCAGCAGATCCATGAATAAACAAATTATAGCAATCATACAGTTTAATAAAACAGAATTCTTTGCAGTTCAGGAAATGAAATAAACTACTGAGATTCACCATGACATGTCTATTGAATGAAATCAGCCAAACAATAGCATACATACTGTATATATGAACACCACTACAGATGAAGCAAAAAAAAAAAATATATATATATATAGAAGGGGTTACAGAAAGCAAATTGGTGGTTTTCTAAGGTTGCTTGTGAGGAGAAGATTGATTGGTTTGGAAAACAAACCAATCTAAATTGACAGACATATTCTATTCTGATCGTGGTGGTAGTTACATAGGTAGGTGCATATGTTCTCAATATGCTTAGGTTCATTATATGATATGCTTATTATATTTTAATATGGTCACTTTGGAAAATCATGGACATGCCAATTCACAGGAAAGTTTTAACAAATTGATGACTTAATATCTTTCCATCTGTCCTAAACAGTTTGATAATTTCCTTGATCCTTTGTTTCATAAATTCTTATCAATTTCACTCAGATGAAAAGAAATGATGTGCATGTATATAACTGAACAATTATTATTGAATCACAGGTTTCATACACTCCCTAACTCACTTCCAAAAATGTTCTAATGACAAAAATTGTGACTTTAGTCATCTTTACATGGTTTTCTAGTAAAATGTATAATAATTTTTATAACTGCCAATAAGCCATCAGACCACATCTATGCTATTGTTATTATATATTGAGCATTTTTAAAATTCAAGGATATGTAACTAGTCTCTTCTATCAGCTAAACAATTTTTAAAAGAAAGAAAGTACTTGCTGAATTGATTTAAATATTGATAGTTACATTCTAAGAAGTTTGAGTCTAGTCACTTATTGTTTTAAAAAATTTCCATCAATTGTTTTGCTATACATGCTATGGTAAGTTTCCTAAAGTGTTACAAAGATATTTGCAGCCTAATTTAACTGATATTTCCAAAAGAAAGACTAATGAGGATATAATTATAGAAACTGAACAGTAAAATTTTCATGATAGGAAAATTATTTGAATGCTTTCTGTATGGTGGTTTATTTATTATCTAGTTACTTTTGAAATTTTCTATTATATATTTAGTAAAAGTAATGGTCAATTTATTTGTGAGAATGTCAATATAATTTTTCTGATTTCTTTCAAAAAGATTAAGCAACACACCAGAGTACAGACTGATCCCGCTACAAATCTAATATTTACATATATATATATCTAGAGCTATATTCCAAATATATATATATATAAATATAAGCAAATATAAAATATTGTAGATCATTGTACATATTACCAATTTTTGAGCATATTACAGATTCAAGGAAATCTTATTTGGTTCTACTTTTTAAACTAAAAATATCATAAATAGTGGCCCAACCTTGAAATCTCTCTAACCCATTCAAGTTAGTCAAGCATAGTGAAGCATAGCCTTCCCAAATTACCTAGAGAAAAACCTGTTCACCAAAAATCAGACTTCGAGTCATACCAGAAGCTAACTTCCTTCTTAGTAAAAAATTGATCAATAAGAGGAACAAAAGGATCTATGATTGTGAAAGACATTCCTTCTATAGATAGACTTCTAGCTTTAATACTTATAAATTGCAATATTTAAAACATTGATTTTCTGTACCATATTTTAAGAAAAATGCGGCTGCATGGGAATGTTAAAACCTGTGATTTCTCAGATGAGTCCATGTTACCAGCAGGGCTCACCCAGGAAGAACAGCTGACATCCAGTGTACTTTCCCCTCAGTGTGGTTAGTGAATCAGCAAGTGTTACAGGAGTTTAGGGTGAAATGCCAGGTGCTGTTTCAACAGTCCTTCTTTCACAATGCTTCGGGTGGGGTCACTCTACAAGACCCTGATAAGCTTACTGGAACTGGGTTCCTGGGTTGGTCAAATTAACATCCTCTACCCTCACACTCTCTGAATGTAGAAGATAGTCACAGCGACCTGCTTCCCTTTTTTGGTCAAAAGGCTATTCAACCACAAGCTGCTTATTATTAAACTCTGTCTGGAAGATATTATTCACTGAAATCATGTCTCAATAGCACCAAATTTAATTTTGTAATTAACCAAACCGTCTGTCATTTCAAGGCTCTCTTGAAGCCATGGCATGGAAGGACTTTTACTTGTAGAACCTTGCACGGTGAGTGGTGGTTTCGGCAATGAGTGGCTGTAAAAAGGAAATGCTGTGAATTTGAAATGATGGCTCCAAATCGATGTTGACTTTCTTCTGTTTTTGAGAACTTTCCAACTCAGAACAAAATATTTTCCCCAAGAGAATTTCCTGAGTCTTTTAATAAAAAAGATTATGGCCCTTTCCTTAAAAGCTTTAGTTTTCTGAATAAAGTTCGTGTGAACATAGATGTGCAGCATACGGCTGTCCGTCCATGCTTTCACAGTGTGTGAATAATAGCTTCATCTTGAAAATTAGAATCATTGTTGAACAACCAACAAGGAGTATTAATCAATTACACATTTACTCTTCCTTTTTAATTTCAAGATTTTCTGTCTTAATGCAACAAGCATCCATAATTATCGAAAACAAATGAAAATGTAGGAATCAAGGAGTCAGCTATCTCAAGGTTAGAAAAAATTGGTTGGATATGCCTTGAGCAGGTTCAAATTTGACATTCTTAATAACTATCATGGTATATATTTGGATCTGACACCTTATACACAGCTCTAAAACAATGATCCAGACTGGGTCATTTTCTTTCTTTCTTTCTTTCTTTTTTCTTTCTTTCTTTCTTTCCTTTCTTTCTTTCTTTCTTTCTTTCTTTCTTTCTTATTTATTTACTTTTCTGATAGAATTTCACTATGAAGCCCATATGCCCAGGCTGGCTTCAAATTCCTAAGCTCGGAGGATTCTTAGCCTTTGGAGTGGCTGGGGCATTAGGCACATCCCCACCACACCAGCTACACATTAAAAATTGAAGACAAATTGAAACTTAATGATTTTGGGTTTGGTTGTGCATCTAAAAAACATCAGAAAATTTGTAGATTTTTAAAAATGAAATTATACATATATATCTTTACAGTTAATATATCTATGAAGTACAGTAAAGTTATACAGATAAGAAAATATTATGAAAACATATTTCTTTCCAAATATTACCAGTTTTATATCATTAAATTTTGATTTTGATACAACATAGTCTGTAGGAATGATGACCAGATGACAGAAAAGTAACTGCGATAGACAAATATTGATAGACTTTTCGACAATCCCTTGGTCCAAATGGTCTTAAAATTTTAATTAATAGCTAAATAGACTTCATATGGAAATGCCACTTGCATAGATCCTTATTCTAGCAATGGAGATGGAAAGGAAAAGCAGCTCTAGACCCTGAAAATGTTGTTTTGTATGGGTGAGCTATTTTCCGATGAGATCAGTCTAGCTCTGCCACCTGCACTCCAGAAAATTGGTCCCAAGAGGGTGATGATGTCATTATGCCAACACCACCACATCTAATGTTGTTATATTGAGTCAGCCAAACTTGGCCCCATATTGGCCTAGTTTCTGTTCTTCCGACTTAAACCCACTCAGTTTGGAAATGGTATTCTCTTTGAAAGGATTAATGTCTTCAGTTCTCATTATCTTAACTATCAGTTACTCTCTGAGAATTATACCTGGAAAATGACTGTAAAGTTATGACTCAACCTCAAATACAACACAAGTTTTACCTTTTACAAATAAGATGGGTAATGGCCCACTCCTAATAACTTTTTTCAGCATTTAATCTGTATGTAAACTTTATTTGAAGAGTTAATCAATTACCAGAAAATAATTGCCCATAAAGGCAGAGTGAGGAAAAGAAGAGTTATTCCAATTTTTTAAACTATTTTACCATTAGAAGAAAAAAGAAAACCTTACTAAAGTAGGAACCCAACACTAACAAAGAATTTCTGCCTATTATTGATTATCTCTTTTTCTTGAGGGGAAGAGAAGAAATTTTCCTCAATTCCATCACCGCTCCTCCCTATCAGAGCTAGACCTTAGCTTAAAGAAGACAAAAAAAGTAGTAAGCCATTATGACATTACGCCAGTCATCTTTAAATAAAGGATCTTGTTATGAGAAAGAAAAATGTTATTTCCACAGCTTTTAAATGTGTCTATAGTATTACTATTTAATATTGCCACATTGTCCAGATAAAATAATTTTCCCTTATCTGTTTAACTAAGTATTAAATCTAGTGAATAAAATCACAAGTCCAAGAAAGGATAAGGGAAGTCTGTACATTTAATTGGAATAAATCAAACATTGGAAGACAGCAAAGATAAGAAATGATACAGAAAAGTGAACAATTATTCTTTTGAAATCTTTCATTTCATTATTGGGTTTTACATATACCATGATTATCAGGAGGCCTTATGTTTGTGAAATTAGTACAGATTTGGCCGGTTGTATGCTACTGAGTCATGCAGTTTGGGAATTTACCAGTAAGGAATCACTCACTGCATTTCACTCCCTTGCTCTACCTCCACTCATACTTTTAAGTATTCACAATCAGAACAAAGCCAAGACATTCTATGGAGTTCAGGTTTGTTTAAGATTTAAGATTTAAGTATCATTTATAGTCTGGGTCTAAAAACAACATAATTTTTAAATGTTTCTTAATTCACTGAATTCTTAGAATTATAATGTTCTATTAAAAATGAACATAAGTCAACTTATGTTTACCAAAAGTGGTATTTATAAATATTCTCTTCAAAAACTACAAGATAGTTTATGATCAAACACTGAGAAAAAAAGAAATATTTTCCTATTGAACATCTATGATATTAGTTTTTGTGTAAGCTGTCACCTAACAAAAATGTTAGGATTTTAATATCTTATTTTTGCCCTTGGTTAATTTCAGGAAAAAAAAAAGAGAGCTAGAGAGAGAGAGATAGAGGGAGGGAGAGAAATTAAAAAAAAGAAAACAATGGAAAAGCATGTTACTTTCCATTTCTAATTTAATTTTTCCTATTATTTTATGTAGAATTGAGCCCAGGGCCTTGTACATGCTACCCAAAGAATCTACCACTGAGTTGCAGCCACATGCCCTTTCATTTTATTATTTATTATTTAAATTTGATATCCTCAAATTTGATATCCTCCTGGAGATTACAGGTCTGTACGATCATGCCCAGACTGTTAAGAAATTTTCTAATGCTCAATCATTATTGCTTTGAATTTTTTTTAAAGAGAGAGAGAGAGACACACAAACAATCAATTTTATGTAATTTTTCATGTGGCTTTCATTGTTTGGACACGTCATTGCGTAAGTGGCTCTGGAGTTTGAACCTGTGTACTCGCGCATGCAAGGCAAATGCTGTATTTGCTGAGCCACCGCTCCAGTCTATACTTTGAAATTTTTAACAAATTTATTTTTAATAAAAAAGACAATATTTTTAGACTTAGTTTCAGAAAATAAACTTAGCAAAGAAAAATAATAAAAACACATTCCATATTTGAAGATATTGAAGAATCTCTTAAAATGGAGAAAATCTGTCATAATTAAAAATTGGGAGAATTAAAATGATCTGTTCTATTTGTTGTCAAATAATAAAAACACATTCTATATTTGAAGATATTGAAGAATCTCTTAAAATGGAGAAAATCTGTCATAATTAAAAATTGGGAGAATTAAAATGATCTGTTCTATTTGTTGTCAATAATTCATTGGTTATTTCAACCAACTTTTATGAATGTATCTTTTATATATAATATCAGAGCTTGCAAATGATCTTCTTAAACTGCAGTGCTTTTTATTTCTGAAAAATTCCTAACTCAAAGAGAAAGGTGATTAAAGAGAGGTCTAGTCAATGTCTATAGGCTGATTGAATTTCCCCACAAGAGAATCACTCTGTTGATTTTAAGCAATCTACCTATGTGATCTCTATTTTTGAAAATGGCTAAAATTTCCTTTCCATCATGATACTAGAGTATCACAGTCTATACACTACTAACAAAGTTTAATATATCATGAAATATGTGGAGTGGCCTTATTCTGTCCAGCTAATAATATTTCATTTCTGTTTCTTTTTCAAAGTATTCTGGAGTCAGGACTACTAAGTATCAAATTATTTGCCCTATTTTGGGAGCCTGGACCAATTTGCATTAGCATCATGTCATTATCATTTTCCATGCAAATATAATGCTATATGTTTCCCCAACAAGATAATCATGTTCATGCTTTAAGTGTCTGGCATCATTGACTTTCCGTATCAACATCTGGCAGTATGACCAGTAACTAAATTTAGTCTTAGTTGTTTTTCGTCAATAACATGGGAGATAATCATCACCATTGTTATCTGAAAGTGGGGAAAACATTAACCTACGTAATGTATAGCTGCCATATAATAGACAGAAACAGATAGAGAACAAGCAAATTATATATATAGTCCATTATTTTTCTCATTTCTTTATATGAGTGTCTCATAAACAAAGACACTGAAAAGTAGCATCCTAATGTGACCTCATAAATCAGGATGGGTTTAAAGTTGAACGGTAATTCTAATAACTCCACCCAGTTTGCAAATATGACTAAGAAACTTCTTTTTTCCTGCCTGTTCTCCCCATACCACCCCCACTACATACCACCTTACCCAAATTAACACCTCCTACTTCAAGCCCAAACATTCTGGCTCCTTTTGATAGCTTATAAACCCTGTATCAAACACCTGTGTGTGCAATTTATTCTAAGAGAAAACATGATCTCTCTTCAGAAGCAAATAAAACATATGGCATTTGATTCTCTAAGCACACCCTCAAATATTTTAAGCAACTTCTTGATTTTCATAATTCCGGCTTCTGAAGTGCTTCCTTTTTTTTACCTCAATTTCAAAATTACTAGGTATCATATGATTATTGTAAAGCTGTACATTTTGCAAATCAAACTCAATTATTCTTAGCCTTTGCTTTTTCAGCAGAAGAAATAAATTCCCCACAGTGGCCATCATTTGCCTCTCAGCATGATCTTGTCCCTAAAGAAACTTGAATCTTGAATCTACTTCCTCTTTGCTGTTAAGAAAAGGAACGTTTGATTTGGGGTGAGCGTGTATGTGAGCTTTAAGCACTGGTTCAGGTAACAGCATGTACCAGCACCACCTTGAACATTATGTTGGTGTGAATTCCCAGGAATGGATTTATTTCACAGGAAAGCAAAGCACTGGAGATTAGTAGGTAAGCAATTTGAAGAATTTAGGAAATGCAGATATTCCCAGCCCAGTAACTTGCTGCTCTGTGCCCTCATTCCTTCCCTCAAGCTAGAAAGACTTAGGGGAATGTTGCCAACCCATTAGCATTTCCAGAACTGAACATACTTTCTTGGAAATATTCTCTTCCCAAGATAGTGCTATTGGAATGATAACAAGAAATATTGAGCCCAACTTTCCTGGATCTGTTCAGGTTTTGGAGAAATAGGCAACTTTCACAGATCTGCTTTCAGAGTCACCCCCTATAGAAATTTGAAAAGTTAAACATCTGTAGATCATGACTTTTTATTCTATTTTTGGCTTTCTCCTGCCAAGGAGTCTTTGTGAAAAGCAAGGTCTGGTGAACATGTGACAAGAGCTCTTAACCATTAGTGTCACATTTTTGTTAAGGTCTGCTATTCACTCTATTTCCAGGAATGAGAGTTCCATTGCAGGACCAATGTGCAAGACTCTTAACAATAAAGAAGGAAAGAAAACACTAGGAGAGTATGAAAATTTTTGCATTTAATTGCAACTGTAGTGAACAATTTTATATAAGCAATATAATTTACAAAATTACTTCCCTGCTCTAGAGAAAGAATGCTTAAATATTTACACAAGATAGCTTGTAAAAGATGTTTAGATCAATTAGTCTATCTTTTGTTTTTCTTTCCATCACCTTCCATTTCCCTGCACTCCTTCTATAAAGATTTTATGATTTTTAGTGGCACCCACCTTATGTAGGGCATCCTAAAGCTGAGCATGTGATCAGTGTATGTTTAAAAGCTTACACAGGTCTATGATTGAGCAGTAGACTGCGTGAGTTGTAGCAATTTATCCTGGGAAATCCTTACTTGTATGTTTTAGACAAAATACAGTGTATTTCATATTTATTGCAGTGCTATAGTATGAATTGTGCCCTCTGAGTTTGATAGTGAGGAGACGCCAAAGCTCTCATTCATTATTTGAGCTTCTTACTTTTGGAAACGTTAATTCAACCATCCTATCATGTAGGCAGACCTATAGCATTCCACTTCCAAATTCCTCAATAAGAGTCAGGGAATGTGAAGAAAAATGAGTGATGTTAAATCCTAATACACATGCTAACAGCATCATTTCCACAATTAGAATCTTCCTTTTGCCTCCTCCTGCATAGTTTGTGTTTCATTGAGTCATTCAGCATGGATTTGTGTAGCAATCTTATTGATACCAGCCAATCTGCTCGAGTCACATAAGTCTCATGCAAGGTGAACTGCTGCCCCAAATCCTTACTCCAGATTTTTCTGTGTTCTATTTAATTTTGTTTCCATCTTCTCTGTTCCACTGCATTCAAAGCTAAGGACTATGCATATACTCTTGTTCCTATTTGCAACTGTCTGGCAGTAGTTGCACTTATTCACATTGATCTGAAGCTAATAATGTTATTTGTGAAACCATGGTGGAAGATAATGCAGCAGATGATTTGAAGATCTTTCCCTGTGTTATGTGATATCCTGAAAACATGATGCAAAATTCCATGAGACATGTTATACTGCCTAGGTGTTTATTCAAAAACCTGAAACCTTCTTTGTCAGTTGGGTAGTTAGCTTATGTCCCCAGAGTTTTTAAGCAATACTATGCTGGAATCCACAGTACAGAAGAAGACACACTAATTTATACTGTACAACAGTCTCACCCTCAAATATGTCATTCTTGTCCCCATTCTCATCAGTTTATTGAGGGTCTGCAGAGAGTGTCCTTGACTTACTCAAGAAACTTGTAAGTAAAGGCAGGTTAGAAAAAGTGCAGTGAATTGGAGGGTGAAGAAAGAGCAGTCAGAAAAGCTGAGGAATTCACAATTTATCAAGTTGTATTTCAGTGAGTTAATAGATACATACAGTCACCATGACTTAACTTTTTGTCAAACCTTTTTTTAGAGCCTACCTTCATTTTAGATTGCTCCTTTTTTTCCCCCATAATCTTATCCAGGTTTCTCTGGTCTATGGAGTAACATGGAAATAATCCATTAATAGCTGCTCATGAAGTTTTCTTCTGGGAATGAGCTTTAACAAGACAAGAGATAAACATGGTAAAACACTTATTAACTGAAGCGAACACAGGTCTTGATGTGAACATATAGAATCACATCAGGCCAAATGCCAAAGTTGAGGATCTGCTCTGTGCAGGGTACATTCTTAATTCTCCCATTGAATATTAAAAATAAATTTGCAACCAGAGGGAAAGAATCTGACTCAGGTGGGTCGCGAACTTGAAATCAACCAATGACCATAACAAAAATCATATGAGAAATCTCCAGAAAAAGGGTTTTACTTAGAGGAATATATTATAAGCTGGCAGGTCATAATTGAGACAATTTTATTTGATTCTTACTGGTTGTAACACTACTGACCCAACTTTATATGTGTCATAAATATGTGACAATAATTTAGGGGAATTCTTTAGTGCCATGTTTTTTTTATCATAATTGGTGGAATTATTTGGAACAAGCAGAAGAAGACAGAATAGCCCCCATTTTGTATTTTGAGTAAATATGTCAAATTTCTGTTCTTTTCTTAAAACAGCCTTTCTGTTGTAGAGAGTGTTTATTTTCTCTAATTATATACAGGAACATGTCCAATAAATTTAAACAAACATCTACTAAAGATTTATTATATTCTTAGCACATTAGTGTATCTTGTTTCTATTCTTAATGTTTAAAATGATTGCCCATGAATAGTTAACTTATAGAAACTAAACATAAAAAGTTTAAGACAACTAGGAACTTACAGAGCTGGAGTTTGAACTCAGTTGGCACATATTGTCAGGCCATTGCTCTTTTTGTTATGTGAAAAGGATACTAAAGAAAATTAGAGAAGTCATTTCAGTACACAGACTTCCTTGATTCCTACAAGACATAAGACTTCAGAATTATTACTTTTTAAAGTCCTCGATTGCTATGGGCACAATGAGATTGGGGATGGGGCCTTTGTAAGAAAGATGAGTTTCAGATGAAGTCATGAAGGTGGGCATCTCCGTGGGATTATTGCCCTGCTAAATAGAAACACCAGAGTGCTTGCTTTCTTTCCCTCTCCTTCTCTGCAAACTCAAAGAAGAAGCCATGTGAGCAAGTGCCAGAAGATTGATGCCTACAGCCATCAGAAAAAGTCTCACAATGAATCCTACCCTGCAAGTACCTTGATCTTGAACTTTACACATTCAAGAACTATAAGAAATACACTTCTAACATTTGAAGACACTCAGTCCGGTATTTTGTTGTTGCAATCTAAGCTGACTAAGAGGACATCTTATCTGAGCTAAGCTCCCTTTAATCTAATGTTTTTTGTTGTTATTGTAGTTTTATTTTTGTTTTTGTTTTTTGGTATCAGGTATTGAACCCTGGGGTGCTTAACCATTGAGCAACATCCCCAGCCCTTGTTATTATTTTTTATTTTGAGATAGGGTCTCGCTAAGTTGTTTATGGCCTAAATTAGTTGCTGAGGCTGGCCTTTATCTTGTGAACTTGAACTTGAACTCCTGCGTCAGCCTCCTGAATTGCTGGAATTAAACACATGCACCACCACACTTGCCGCCTATAATCTAAAAAGCAATATATATGACAGATTGATAGAGTGGAAAACACATTTCTTTCTGCCTCAGTTAATGCATCAGTTTTGGTGAAATTAGAGCACTTCTGTTTACACTATTCACAATTGTTCTTATCCCAAAGTTTTAAGTCTTCTCCCAGATTTAAGTTTATAATGCATTTTCATGACTTAGGACCTATTTGACCAATAACTTATTTAGTCAATGATATTTTCATACATCTTTTCCCCACAATGTTTACAATAAAGTATCAAATTTATATGCCAATACTCTGTGAGGATTTTGGTTGGATATCATCCCTTCTAAGATTTTACTCTAGCTACCATGAATTTAAGAAGAAACAACTCATTACTTTATGACATTGATGAAGATTTCGGCAAAAGTCTGAAATGTGAGAGATTATTTGTACTTAACAATTTGGGTCACATGATATTAACTTTCAAAATAATGAGATTATGATTTCAGGATCACTTTAGGAATTATGTAAAAATATTTCATTGCTTAAGGTAGACTCAGTTCTGTGGTTACAGGAATATAAAAAGATAATAAGCTTTTAAAATGAAGCGAATAGAGATAATATTTAACTGGCATCATTCTTAAAATTATGACATATTTCGCAACAGCAGTTTTATTTCCATCTCATGATATAACTATGTCAAGATAATGAAGCCTAAAATCAAGAAAGTTAAAATTGCAGATTTTAAGAAACAAAATTTAAAACTAAACCAGAAATGAGGTGAATAGTTAAATGGGAAGAATGGGCATACCCTGATAACAGTATTCTTCTTGTCAGAATGAACATCAAGAATCTGGGAAGATATGCAAGTGAAATGACAGGAAAAGCTTTGCTGAGACAGGAGGTAAAACTCAACTGTGATATTGCTCAACTGCTTCTCAAGTCCCACTTCCACTTCTCTTTCTCCATGTTATTTAAAGATTTCAAAGTAAAGGACAGAAGATAATCCACTGATATTTTCCAATTTAGCTAGCAGCTCATTAGAATAGATAACTGGTAATACTTTCGTTTAAACTTGCTTAGCTCCCAAATATGCATTGGATTTATATTTAAAGGATCTGTTACTCCACGGTAATTACATTGTGCAGTGAGGTGGCACATTCCAGGTTCCCTAAACACAGTTATATGCTCTCAGGGGAAACTGAAAAGACTTGACCAAGTTCCTTCCAATGACATATGCATCACTCAACATTAAATCAAAATAATTTCCTCTCATAATGAAACCATAATAGTCTCATTATATCAAATATGGAAGTCAAAAAGAACAAAAAAAAAGTTGGATTCATTTTGATCTATTAACTTTGTTTTATAGTTTGAGTATTATTTTAGTAATTAAATTGCTCTGCTTTTAAAATTATATAATTTCTACACGCAAACACTTTCTCTTACCAATTGTCACCTTTTATTTCATTTTTCAAAATATGTTTCTGGAATAGAAAACAATAATTTCTTCTCAGAAGGTAGCTATTTTCTCCTTCCTATATTTATACTATGAATTGGTGTCTCAGATATCTTCTAACTTCTTTGAGAGCTTCTTAATGAAAGAGTGTCAAGATCTTTATGTGCTGCAAATGGAATGCTGGAATAGGGAAGCGTGGATGGTCCCTCACCCTCAAGAAGCCCAGTAGAGTGTGCTTATCCTGGGGCCACATGCATTTGGACACAGGCAGGCTTCCTTTTTATCATAGTGTATGTCAGAGAAACATCATTTCTTGCTCCATCCTTTCTCCCTTTCTCTCTCTCTCTCTCTCTCTCTCTCTCTCTTTCCTACTTTCTTTCTCTATGAAAAAAGTTGGAAAACCTTACTTTTTATTCAGAAAATTATTTAGTCTGTGTTTGCATCTCCAAAAACCATAAAGCCAAAAAGTCATCCTTTTCAGATCTATCTCAGTGGGAGGAAAAATTTAACTTGCAAGTGTTTAGATCTGGATGCTACCTTGACTTCACCATTGCATAAAATGGAAATTGAAATAATTGTGTCTTTAAAGTATCTAAATTTAATTTTTTTTTGTTTATGGAGCCCAAACCCAAATGATCTATGAGATAGTCTTCTGAAAATTTCATTTAAGCACCAATCCATGTACATCTCTATTTCTATCATTTTCTCTGCAACTTCACCTATGAAACTTCTGTTCCACCAAGTCAGTGTTTGACAAGCCAGTTGTGGTTAAGCGGTTTGGTATGTTAACTTGCTTAGATAACATTTGCGTTTTAAAAGGGAGCTTAAACTCTCCTGGATGACAATGACCTCATCTAATTTTTCTTTGCTTAACCATAGGTCAAGAAAGCCTGTTCCACAGCTGGTGCTCAATTTTTGCTTTTTTGTTTGTTAGTGAATTAAATAATTTCCTCTAGTAGAAATAGATAATTACAACAAAAGTCATTGTAAGTTCCAAACTGGTTATGTATCTGTCCTGTATTCAGGAGTTATCAGGACTGGTTTAGAAGAATGATAAAAATTGCTTCTTTTAAAGGCAGAATAAAAGAAAATTACACATGTTTGAGAGGTAAAGATGAGTAGTTGTTAAATTGTCATGTCTAGACTGGACAGTGTGAGGGAAATATTTCCTTGACATTTCCTTTTAAATGATTCAGACTCACAAGATTTAGAAGTATGTTAATCTTATTAAGAGTGTCTTTGAAGGGTTTGTGCTACATACCAAACCAGTAAAAGTAAGACGTGCCTGCTGATAATGAAATAAAGAATCTTTCCACTTTTGTTTCTTTGCTATTGTGACACATTTTATTTTGAAATTAACTTCTCACATTTGAATGGGAACAAAGTATGTTCTTTAAATCCTGGTAAGGAAAACATGCAGAATGGCTTTGGATTAGAGGACATAAGGTATTTCTCTTAGTAGCAAGCCAGTTTTCACGAGGGGGCGGTCTGCTCCCCAGCACCCATCTGGAAGTGTGTGAACAGACCTTCCACCAGGTGTCCACCCCAAGCACACACAGTCACAGAACAAGGAGAAGGTGTCCCCAGTGGAGAAGAGGAACGGCCCTATGATAAATTACATAAACATGCTGTTCTAGCTGGAAATCTCACTAAATTAATTGGTGAGGAAAAACAGATAACATCATGACTCATTATACACAAAGTATCTCTCAACTATAGGTATTATTCCACATAAAATAGATTTATTAAGAAAGTAACTATTAAATGCCACAAGTCACTGTGTTTTGTGATATGGGGCAAATCAAGAAGGAGAGGCATTATGCCTACCATCAAGGAGTGCACAATCTAATTAGGGGTAAAATTCTTTAACATGCAAAGGGAAAAAACAGTTACTCCAGTAAGAACTTAAGATTAGGTTTGAGACGTGGTGCCATGAAATTGTAATATAAATTTCACCCTTTGATGACAGGAGTCAAGAGAGGATCTTGTGAAGGAAAGTGAAGAAATAGATACATCAAACAGAATAAACAGTGGAGTAGAATGGAGTCATTAAGGACACAGGTCATGAGTTTAGACTTTGTGGACAGGTCCTGACTTTTATACCAGACGTAGAAAGAAGGTACATTATGAAAAAGGGACAGTAAAGGGCAGGGGGCTCAAAGTAGAGTCTGAGAGCAGTAAGAAATGAATCTATAGAAGTAAGCAATATTTGAATTCCATCTACAGATTTTTCCCAGTAGGCAATGGGAGCTACAATTGTATTACCGTGTGGAGAATGGAGATCCTTACCAGAGATCATAGGATATCATTAAATGTGGACATGTGAGGCGCCGCACTGCAGACACTTCACTTATGAGAAACAGAGGAAACAAGCTTCGCACAGTGGCAGTATTGTAGCCAATGATTATCCAAGATGTGATTATTGCTAATTGAAAAGAAACACAGAAAACAAATGTGCTGAATTACAAGAGTGTCTTTGCATTGGAATCAGATGTTCTCAGCAGCGGTACCTTGAAATCTTCACCCCTCAAGGTCCAGTTGTGGCCCACATCAACGTAGCCTTGAGAAGCTGCTCTTTCATTTCTCTTGTCTAAGACCTTACAAGACAATTGCACAGAAACATGAAGATATGATAGCTCCTGCACATACTGAAGGTGGACTGAGGGTTGGTGCTTCTGAATAGGGAGCACTTGAGCCGCAGAAGTACTTGATAAGAGGAAAGACAAAATAATTATTTTGTTAAATCTTTTCTGAAAGAGCAGGTGTGCAATAATTTATTATAGAACCAAGTACCATTTCCAAAGAATAACAGTGTGCATTTTCTTACATTTTTATGCTCTAATTTGATGTTTTGGAGGTGCTTATGAATTTGCATAGCATTTTCAATGGTTGCTCTCAATGATTGAGGGGTTGAGGAATTTTTTTCAAATAAAACAATGCATGGCTCACTTTCTTACATGTAGGTTCATATGTAACGTAGTGATGTACTAGGCTACTTCTTTACATCTCAGTTGAAGCAGAAGACCAGTGATAGATTTATCTTTAATAATAGTACTTAAAAATATTTATAAAATTTCAAAATTTAAATTTAGTAATTTCTGTTTTATTTTACTTTAAAAGATAATTTTGATGCTTAAATAAATATTTTTGAAAATATAGAACATAAAACTTTTTCTGCACTTTAGTTTTAAGAATTTTATAGAATTATATACATAATACTTAGCAAATGGGAGTAAATTTGATTTTTAAGCTTTGCATCAACACTGCCATTAAAATCAAGTTATATAAAATTCATGACTGTAGTAAATTAATAGCAATTTTGCTAAAATTATGAATAAAAAAGTAATCATGTTGAATTAGTAAATAATAATTAATTAACATATCTTTTATTAGCTATACAAACTTTGCTAGTCCTTCAGTAGAACAATGTGACATTTAAAATAATATTTAAATTATGTCAAATATTTTACTTATTTTAAATCATTTAAAAATAAGGCTTTATAATATTTCCAACTCTTGTTTTTAAGAGAGAAAGAGGGAGAATAAGAGAAAGAAAATCAAATTTATTTAGTTTTTCATCTGGTTTTCATTGCATTGACCCTTGTTTGTGCATGCGGTGCTGGGGTTCAAACGCAGGTCCTCATGCATGCCAGGCAAATGTCATAACTGCTGACCCACCACTCTAGTCTCCCAAATATTTCTTAATGAAAACATGGTCCATAAATATGGAATGGATTTTATTCAACACCTTTCAGCTTGATTTATAATTTTAAAGTACTTGGACACATTATTTGTAAGCCTACATATGCATTCTTGCTTTAGTTTGAGATGGACTAAGGAACCAGAAACAGTTGGGATTATATTAATAATTCCAATATTGTGTCTTAAGAAAAAGTACATGTGTTGGCTTATCTTATTGAAAAAGTCAATGTCCTTGAGAATGTTTTTTCTCTCAGTTCTTTCTCTACACTGGATTTGTCCTCCATTCATGGTGGCATAGTGTCCATCATGTTCCCATCATACATTTTCCCAGACTTAATCCCAGCAGATAGAGGCATCTTCTTTTCTGGTTTTCCTGAAAAAATCCAGATACTTCTCTCATTGGCCTGAGTTTATTTGCTCATCACAGGAGAAATGAAAATGTCGACTGGTTAGGACCAAGTTAATAATGTTGCCCCTTGAACACTGGGCTGGCACTATGGAATAAGGGTGAAAAGAGGGATATCTTCAAAAACAACAGCAATATAAACTACTCACAGGAAAAAATCAACAAAGATCTGCTGCTGGAAGAAGGGGAAAGGGTTGCAGAGGAGGCAAACAACTGTTGCTCACAAATTGCAGTAGTCCCAGACTACTGAGTGACTCAGAATTAACCCAGCTGGCAAGAAGGGAGGGAGGAATTCAAGAAATGCTAAGTACTGCAGTACTCACAGTGCATTAGTATCTGTGCAGACTAATCCTGAGATACAGCAAGAACTTGCAGATTTCCGTTTTCA